>CM031949.1:37225470-37377970 GCA_018749465.1 Paracanthobrama guichenoti
ATGTTAGCTTTCCCCTCGGGACCCGTCTGGTTTCGACACCGCACGCTGAGAGAAACTTTCACTCCTATCATCCCTAGGGCCATTTACCATTAACCACCCAAGACTTGATTAAACCAAAGAGTGATACCTTTCTGAAATGTTTACTGGGATCCACCCTGCAGTGTCAAGAGAAAGCCATTCATTAGGAGGGAGTGATGTTTAATGCATGGTTTGTCATAAATAGTTTTGAGTAGCCTGCCTCAAGGGAAACTGAAAGATAAGCACACTATTTAGCATTTTAAAACAGCTTTTCCACAAAATGGCACCGGACTGGAGTGGAAACACAATGGAATAAGCTTCCAGTGTTTAAAGAGCTCTATTTTCAATCAAATTTATTTATTTAAAAACATCACCTATGTGATATAATAAATGCACACACATATCAACATCTTCCCCTTGAAGACAATGTTGCTAGGAGGCATCTGCAGCACATTCTCTGAGGTAAAGTAGGCCGAGGTCACCTACTGACATAACCCTCATTAGTGTGACCGCAAAGTAAGTCAAAGAGCTTTTCTTTTCATGTCTGAAAATGTCAGAGACGACTTCATTAGTTCAGGAGGGGCCAGGCAGGGGCCGTGGAGTTCTCTGCGAGGAGCATGTTCTCAAATGCCAGGCTTCTGTTCTGTGCGTGCCACGACCTAACACACAACACCGCCTCTCCCTGGGAGTAGACATGAACACACCAACACACACTAACAGACACTCTGGATACTGCACACACAAATAAAACCTGACGCACTCACCCTGGGCACAGGGATGAACACACATGCACGCTCTTACTTTTACTATGTCCCAGCAAGCACACACTGACAGGAGGTACCGAACCCCTGCTTTCAACATACAGACACGCATGCTCTTCCACACACTGACAGCTGCACACCGGCGCCACGCTATGCAAATGCCAACCAACGTGAGATTCGCTGGAGGCTGAGGAAAGAGAAGAAGGAAAACAACAGAATGACAGGTGACCTCCTGCCGACTGTCTAAAATTATGCTAATGAAGTCATTATTGTTTATTTATTCCTTCATGACTGTGGCAAGGGTGAACTCCAGGAGGAACATAGCAGCCAATGACTGGGAGACTATCCAATGAGTTGAACTGAAAATGAAGTCTAGTTAAAGCCAATGAATCAAGGTGGAATCATGGGAAATTACACCATAGAGAAGATTAGTCATGACTTTGGGACTAGAACAGCAGGTTGTTGTCTCGCTCTTTTGCCTCCACTGTCGATCCCGTTGAGGTATACATTGAGGTAGGCATGCAACATCTAAAGCTGTTTTTACTATAAGCATATAATTTTCTCCCCCCACCTCCCTCCTCAAGCCAATCACGTAAAGTTGCCATGACAACAGCCCTTGAGAGAAGCTAAAATAAGCAGGAGATACAATAGAATGTGTTACGGGGTGACCTTCAGAAGAACACGACTAACTATCAGTCATGGAGGCGGCTTTACTCAGACTCTACATTAGGATCAGACGGCATCTGTTTGTTTTCTAAATTATACCGCTTGGTGAGGAAAGTAAAGTACGACAATGAGAAACACAAAAGCATGCCTCCACAATCAGACTCCCATAAGGCCTAGGTCTATTTCCTGCAGAGAAGCAATTTCCACCACAGTCCAAACACCTATGTGTGAGCAGGGGGGTCTGGGGACTGCATGTGGACCGGATGACTGTATAGCCCTCTCTCACATCCAATTACAATGAGGAACCAATCAGCTCATCTAAATTACTACTGCCCCACAATCCACCAGGAGTTAATGAGCCATTAACCATTTAATGAGATCCATATGATGCTGGATGGACACTAAGAGGAAATCACGCTGATTGGGTCAAAAGTTGAGGTGATCTGCAGGATTTTTATGTTAAAGCTCACTCAATTCATAAAGCAAAATGGCAACATTAACATCATCTTAGGCACATCTTGTCATTTTATTATTTAACAAAAAAAATTAAAAATTTACTACCACAGTAGCAGTTTGACAGAGTCAATTATTTACTCTGTAAAGCGAGGAAAAACTGCTGACTTTCAGATAATGCTATAATAAACACATAGGTATGTGACCAACATATTTGTAAAGCAAAAAAAAACAAAAAACAAAAAAAAAAAAACAGAACACATGCACTGCATAGGGGCATCAAAATGAATTATGGGGTGCAACTAATGACAGTCTCCTTGTCCATAACAATATTGGTCCATCCTGTACATATTTTTTAACTGCCAAACATAGATGAGTGTTTGTCAAAATTGCAATAAATGATTTGTGAAAGCATCAGTAAGAATGTGCTGAAAACTACAAACCAAATCAGTAATGTGTTGCATCGTAATCGGTATCCACCCAGAAGAAAATGTGCTACATTTAAGCATTAACCTTGATAAATGTAATATTTCCTCATTTTCTAACAGTCAAATCAAGTGCATCTGGTCATTCCTGGATCTGGAAATGGATTACTCTACTGAAGACAATTAGACTTAAGAAAGACATTGTTCATTTTTTTCAGTCCTGAGACATGTTATAACACATGAGATCAATTAGCATGACTGTGTGAACATGATTGTGGCATTTCCTGACACAATTCATTCTTAGTGAATTTCTCTCCAACATTTGGCTTTCAACAAACATTGAGATATGAATGTATAAACATACCATGAGCTATGTATAGCATGCCACTTTCACAAGACGACGTACCAATTAGAGCATCACGGATGGAGAGCTCACTGTGCATGATTCAAATTGGATAATGAACAATTACAGATAACTCCTGCTGATCAATGTCCAGTTTGATAGTATGTGTCTCATTGCCACTCCTTACAAACTACTGAAGATGGGTAAAAGAATTGAGGGTAATCCTTTCATATACTCAAACAATCCCCTGACGGCAGTTCAGCAGCACAGTGACAGCTGCCTGTTTGTGCTCAAAAGACTCTTTCATGTTTTGTTGCTGTAGCAAGAACCTTGGCATAATTAGGACAGAAATGGTGCTAACTTTCCCTTTCAGCAAGAGGAAAAAAATGTATAGTATTGTGACAGAATAAGCTTTGTGAGTGATCTAAATAAATTTAAATCCTCAAACTCTCCCACCATAGTGTAAATGTAATGTAAGTGACAGATTTGGTACACGCAGCCATCTTTAATTGACAACTTTCAATTACATTATAATTCAGAGCAGAGAGACAGACTGGTTTACTTAAGACATCTCATGACGTACGTAAAAAAACAGCACAATCTTACCTTCATCAACACAGACTCGCTGAGTTTCTCCCGGTTTACAATTTTTATGGCAACTTTCTGACATGTGACACAGTGGATTCCCAGCTTCACGAGGCCTGGAGCGAGAGTAAAAAAGAGAAGAGAGAAAAGAAATTCTGTCAAACAAGCATAAAAAGTACATCAACCTAAAAGCACTTAGATGATAAAAGGCTGATCCCAGCGTGAGTTTCATTTCGGCGAAATGAGAAATCTCTCTCTAAAGCCCCCCGGTATCCATAATGTGACAACCAGGGGCACTTTTCATGTCGCAAAGTAAATGTCAGAGAACATACATAAACACAAACAAGGCCAGATCAGAGTCGAATCCCCCTCAATGGCTTTTTGTCACGATAAAAGACTGTCACTACGCTCAAAGGCTGACACGGGCACGTATATATATCAGCAACCATATTTGGCTAAATGCCACGACTGTGCATGCCTTTATTACCCGCATACATTTTTCAGCATGGCTCTGCATATCAAACTGTTGATTTCCCTGAAGGTTTACACAGGGGGCAGAGGGGATATAAAGACCTGACAGGTCGCTGGATCTCTTTTATATGTATGTCGTTAAAGCCCAAATGACATCTTGTGCCACTTTCACAACATGTCATTGATGTTGTATCACAGGAAAGGACGCTCAGCAGACGCAATCTACACCCTCACTCCGGGCTCGAGGGCGAAGCGGAGAGCATCCGGGGACCAGATGAATATTTCATCTTGCCGTAATTGCCTTGCGCCGAGTTGAACACACACAGACATGTGTAAAATGCCATACGGCGGCTAATGCAATTGTAAGTTACCACCAGAACTTTCTAGGAAGACAAAAGCCTGTAGCCGTATGCAAAAGTGATCTTGTTTTTTCTTATACAGTAAGAAAGCAACTCAAGATTTCTGTGGCCAATGTCAAAACTGATTTATAGATTAGCATGGCATGTTGTGTGTTGGATACTGGTGACCAGCATGGGATGTTTCTATGCTAGTGTCCCACCAGGCGCTTAACTACCTAAACCAGCAATACTTCCTTGATCAACCAGCTTCAACAACACCTGCAAAATCCTGCTGGTAAATATGCTAGTCCATAAACTAGATCACCACTAACCAGTCTGAAGGTCAATGACATATTATACAATCCACGACAAAGAAAAGGGCAAACCTTCTAAAATGAAAGAAATATCTAGTTTAAAGCATGTGTCGAATTTGTGCATATAAATTCTTTGTAGACATCTGAATCATCAAAAAAGTTACCTTAAAAGTGAACTAATGTAAAGGTTTTCAGTTATTTGCAGTTGTTTTTGAGGATTCAAGCCACATGACAAATTAAAAATAAGGTCATCACAGAATTGTGTATAAATTCCACTGGTATTTAAAAAAAAAAAAAAAAAAAAATGATTAATGCCAACAACAAAAAAAACAACTTGGACCAACATGATCAGTGACTGAGAGACAAGAGTTAAAGTCTTCACTCTCCTGGGATGTAATTACATATGTAGGGAGGGCAACATCATTTAGTCTGAAAATGCTGAAGCTCTCATGTCAAAGGGAACTTCAAATCTCCACTAATTCCCCTAAAAATCACCAATCTTTCTAATCATTAAAACATATTATGGCAAACCTCTCTCGTAAATTGGTGCAAAGGAAACCATGGAAACCTACATGAGCACAACTAATCAAAGATAGGCTTAAGTTAGGCTAGCACACTTCAGTCAGTGTTCTGTGCAAAAACACATTAACATGAATGAGTCAACAACGTTCAAGTCTCTGAAGCAAGAAAACAAGCAGAGTTCTTGTCATTTGCAGAGAAAAACAACACTCGCCCATAAGAGATTTCTCAAATAATACTTGACACACACACACACACACACACACACACACAAAAAGTAAGGTTACTTAGTTGCAAAGGAGGCATGTGTGAATAAAACATCTGCAAGCAATGGGAATAGTAGAAAGTTAGAAACCAATATGTGAACCCACTTTATATTAGGTGTATGTATTATTGTGTACATACATGTTTTTACATTGTACTAACATTTTAAATATGACCTGCATGTAAATACATCTGTAATTAATTTATGTAATTACATTCACAATTACACTGTTGACACTTCCCTTACACCTAACCCTACCCTTAAACTTACCCTTACCAGCACACCTGTCCCTAACTTTACCCGTATCCCACCTCAATATCAGCAAAAGTGTTTTGCAGTACAATATGTACATCGTACTTATTTTTTTATGTTAGTACATAGTAATTAAGGCCACCAAATATAAAGCGGGACCCAAAATGTTATGAAAAAAGAACAAACCGTAATATAGAGAATTGAATGAGTTGAAGTGGTAAATGAATTAGGTGCCCAACTATAGCAAAGGGTTTGTCTCTTAAAAATAAAGGTTCCAGGTTCAGGGTTAGGGGACAGAATATACAGTTTGCACAGTGTATATTTAAATGATTTAATGTCTATGGAAAGTCCCCATGAAAAGTGTGTAAAACCCAACGTGTGTGTGTGTGTGTGTGTGTGTGTGTGTGTGTGTGTGTGTGTGTGTGTGTGTGTGTGTGTGTGTGTGTGTGTGTGTGTGTGTGTGTGTGTGTAATGTATTTGTAAACATTTTAAGGAACACTTAATGTGAATGCAATTAATGTCCAATAAAGGTTTCTTTAAAGTAATTTATCATCAACATTTTCTGATGTACCATGACCTAATCTAAAGTGAGAACTACTTACTCCTAACTAACCATATTAACATCTCCAATACTACTGGTTTAAAATACATTTTTATACGGTAAATAAGTTGTTAAAGCATAAAAACATTGCCTACCTATTATTATGAGCTAATTAAACGATAACTGTGTTAATTACATTGACAATGAATGAAGAACCTACTATTTGTATATAGCCAATATAATATCATGGGTGCCAATAAAGAGCCTTTATATAGTGTATTTATATTTGCTTTAAATGCCACTAATTAAATGAAGTCTTTTCTTCCCTATTGTAACATATCCGGTTGAAATGGCTTCTCGAACAATAAAAAATAAAAAAGAATTGTCAATTTTTATTTAATGGTGAAAAAATTGAAAGTAATAACCTGTCTTGCCATATTTCCCTTCACCCCGAGATTCCACTCTCTCTTTATATTTACTCTTTACATAGTAGTAAACTGAAATAGCGCAGCTTTGATAAGCTAACACATACACAGCAGCATGATATCATGTTCTCATAGCTGCACAGTGGAACTGCATCCCCGGAGGCTCAGCATGTGTCCTCAGAGGCTTCCCTCATCCTCCCGCTGCAGGGGCTCAACCGATCAATAAATGGGAGTTCATCAGTTAGAGTGAATTGCCTGCTGGTGACCTTCAGCAATAACATGCATCAGTAATCACCAGGGCTTCTCCCATCAACCACCACTCTGTGTCAGATCTTCTCTGCTGCATGTACTCGCAAACACACATTTTCCCACATAGTCTCTGGCTTCACTTTTTCTCTGTAATCCCAACATTCCCCCAAAGAAAGACACAATAACGTTTCTTATTAACTACTCTGTGTCTCTAATACAATAAATAAATCCCACGATAGGCCTTGAGATCCATTTATTTTGCCGGGACTCGTTTCTTTTTATTATTAAAGAGCACGTAGCATGAGATTTGGCAGTAAAGTTGAGCACACAATAGATAACCATGGCTCTTGCCAAGGCCCTGTAGTCCCACTCAGATCTATTTTTGATTAATGTATAGCAGCAACAGGGCTCCAGTATAAAAACTCCATAATTACACAGTGACTGAAACAAATGGAGTCTGTTTGAGGCTAAATGGAAAAGGCTACTTATGCTTATTTATTATGCATGTTCCTGATACAGGCACTACAGTATGTATTCAACCTGAATGCAAGCACTTTTTGAAAACAATCTGTAAATTGACTGCTGGTTAGGAACACATGACCTTAATTAAAATAAGGCCTGCAGTCATAGTTCAGAAAAAAAAAAAAAAAAAAAAAAAAAAAAAGGGTTGTTTTACAGTATTTGTTTTTATCATGGGTACTTAATACACACACTCCAATCTATTTTATAGTGATCCATTCGAGTGAACATCTCACACACACACACACACACACACACACACACACACACACACACACACACACACACACACTCAAAATTGCAAACACTCCTGATACACATGCACTGATGTACAACTTCACATTTGGTCCAATTAGTCATTTGGGACTTGCTCTCAAAACAAAAAAATTATACCATAAGAACAGCGAGTCATATTCTATATTGATGTTTCATGTGTTTATCCACTGACCTACAAAATCCCAAATCAGACACTGGTATTTACAGGTTGGATCTTGGCATTGAGAACATCATGCAGGACTTCCGCTCAAATAAAATGTATTATGGACCTGACCTGGATCAATACATCACACAGACGATTGATCAAAAAGATCATGTTCAATTATTAATATGACCCCTTCCCTGCCAACTACCCCCACCACAGCCACTTTTTTTTTACTGTGATGTCTATGTAATAATAGAAACTGGCAGCCATTAGTCTTAGAAACACTTGTTTCCTTGTTTCAAACCTCTGGCCTTCAACATCCACATTCACCCATTGAGTGCTGACTCTAAACGCAGCCAGTCAAAAGTGTCTGACAGTGACGCAGGGCAGGTGTGAATCACAGAGATCTGATGAGCGCTTGTGTTCTCTGACAGGCTGTTTAGAGCAGGTCAGCAGGAGTGTCTTCAGCAGTGATGAGCGCTAACCACTGAAAACAATAACACAAACTGCTCTAATAACAGCAAGTAGCTCATAAACCCTAGGAGTCAGGCACCATCTTTTATGTTTGTTTTATTTTCCTCATCTCCTTCACTGTGAAAATCCTTCAATTAATCCTTTTATAGTTTCTGCCTAAGGGGAATGGTGGTCTTGAGATCACCACCCACACTTTCACCACTGCTCTTCCCTCTGTCTTGTAACTACCAGCGCTCTGCATTTATTTAGAGGGCTGTTTTTAGCATTTGCAGCTTAGGCCCCATTGAGCAGCTGGATGGAGATAAACGAGTCACTTTGCATTTCAAATTTTGCACTAATTGTTCATGTGGGCTCCAGTGGTCCAGATCGTCATGGGTCTCTTCTCTTAGAGTGCTTAACACCTGGAACCTTCTGACAGACACTCAAACCTATGAATTTTACTGTAACCAGAGCTTGGCCACAACTGTAAATTACTGTGCAAAGATTCCTACAAATGATTGGAAGGAAAAAGGAAGTTATACCCCTCACTACGTCACAGGTAGGTAAATGATGCCGTGTAGGTAAAAATAAAGTTGTAACATTTTCTGAAAATACTTTTCAGAATACTGCCAGTAGGGAACAATTTTGCATTAAAAATGAAACAAGCACCTCTGTTGCTTAGATACTGGCAGAGTATGGAAACACCACATACTTAAAACTTAAGAAAACTTTCGAGTGCCTCTACCCTGTTTGTGAATTGTACATATATTCCAAATAAATGTTGTTCTTTTGAATGTTCTATTCTTAAAAGAATCATATAAAAATATATATCAGATATAAACAAACATCCACAAACATATTAAGCTGTACAATTGTTTTCAAATGTGATTTCTGAAGGACCACGTGACACTTTGCAGACAAAATATCCCTATACAGATAGTAAAAATTGAAATCTGGAACAGTGGGGACCACTAAGAAATCAGATTCTCAGTATAAAACTATAGAATTCAGTCGGTGGAAAGTCCCCACTACGATTTAAAAAAAAATGTGTGTGTTTTCCAGGTGACTGCCTTTTAGAGAGAAGCCAATTGGAAATTTCTCAATGTGCCATCTGTGCCTGTCAAAATGATGATTGATGATCTTAAAATCTGAATATGAATATATGAAAGTATGGAAATTAAGATGGTTATGGCAGAAGAGAAAAGTTACTTTTACCAGCAGTACATTTGGGTTGAAGCTACATGAGACACAAGAGAACTATCCCCATGAGGGATTCAATAAGCAAGGGATCGCTCTCTTTCTCCTGTGACTCTTCTCTGTGAGCATGTAATGTAGATTGTTGCATTTATCAAGCATCATTGAAACAATCTGAGATGCCATCTGCTAATTGCAAACACAGAGATATAATAAGAGTCCCCTCAGGCAGACAGACTGAAGCGCAGACCCTTCCCAATCATGTCGGTCATGTTTTACTCGGAACAGTATGGAGTGTTTATGGCCTGAATGTCGACTCACCATGAAGGTGGTGAAGGGGCAAAATAAAGTTAATGTCAACACTGTCAGGAGCAGACACATTTAACCAAAGCACCCTACACAAGAACCACTACAAGCCTGCTGAAAATGTTAAGGCTGATCAAAAGAATATCAAATTAAAGTCATTTTGTATGTAAGGGGTTCAGTATACATTCAGTAATTTCAGCATTTGTGGCATAATGTTGATTACAGCAAAATAAATAAATACATTGCATCATCCATTTTCTTTATTTTTTTGTTAGAAATGTGAAGCTTATTTTAGAATAGCACATTAATCCTGTTAAAAATAAGCATAATTTTTATAGTCACTTGGGGTTTATCTGGTTGTGTTTTAATGGGTTAATTTGATTAATAACAGAAATAGAGCTAAATCTAAAATATTAAAGATGCAATTTCATAAAATGTTTAAGTTTTTTTTTTTTTTTTTATCCTAAAAGTTTGTTCATTTTCAGGTTTAAATAACAAACTTTCTAGTTTTACTAATGAACCCCACTGTAATGTATGTGTGTGATCTTTTCTCTTAGCTTGCACATCACCATCATTGAGATCAATGTGTTGAATGTGAAGGATATGGAGTGGAACAACTTTACTTATTTTGCTTGAAAGCTAAGAGCAACAAATTTAGCAGAACTGTGCACTGTCATTCACTCAATTGCACAGCAAGACTGAAGTGAAACAGAGCTTGTGTGCTGCTGGTGTGCATAGCGTTTTCAGCGAATGGTTTTTCAGAGCACACAAGCACAGATTCAGTCTCACACTTTAATAGTATTTATAGCTCCTAAATGTAAAAAACAGGTTGTGTGACTAACTATTGATTACCTCAAAATATAGATCATGTAGGTGCAAGTGAATTTATCTAAATGAAATGCATACATAGGCCTTTATTACAGTCTGTGTCATCACATCCTGCTCTGATTAGTAGCATAAAGGAATTTCCGCCTGCATTATTGGAGGGACGCCAGTTTTGAGAAAAAAATTTAACTAATTTAGTTGAACTTAACAATAAACGTCAATATTTAAAACGGGTTTATTTTATTGCGTAACACTATCTGAGAGACGCGATTGTCAACGTTGTCGGTGCTTCCGGTCATGAGATTATTGAGCAGCACGTATTCCAGATTAATCATCGGACTGATTTAATGAAATTTTTTATGTTATTTTGTTTATTTTTGCATTATATTACCACCCATTTTTGTCTACAATATGCTAATCCAATCATTGCACTCAAACATGGAGGATATGACTAGTTTACGATAATCAAATTTAATCCCCCAAAACAGACTAGTCGTAATTAATATTTTACGATTTGTCTAATTCTAATGCTCTTTAATGTGATATGTTGTTTGTACTGTATTCTTGCAGTTCTGCAATAAAACAAGCAGACTCTGAAGCTAGGCCGGGGACTTGTCCCCCTCAATGTCTATAGTGGTCACGGCCCTGCTCTGAATATTGTGCATACACATACAGTATAGTTTGCGCTCTCCCCTTTAAATCACAAAAATATGCATCGGAAAAGTATGACACCTTTTTCTTTGTTTGACAATACTCAATTAATGATTGTAAACTGAGGCTGGTGTCTTTAGAAGGAGGATCTGTGGTGAATTTTACATAAATAAATCACAACAATCCAGTGCTATGGGCACAGCCATTGATAAAGGCTGCAGTGGAACTTTTTTTACTCTCCTATTTGAAGTTTCGAACGCAGAAGTGTGATAAAGGCCTATTGCTCACATGCCAGTGATTACACGTCCCCAATTCAATGTAGGTTGCCGACCCCTGAACTATTTGATGGTTATGCTCATTTTTTATAGAACAAAATGAGAAGTACAGATGCAAAACGGGACTATTAGGTGAATGGAACTGCTATAGTACCACACTACTACGTAAAATTCCTTGGAAGACAGTCAACTGTACTCATTTTCAAATTAATCAATGAACTTGAGTCTCAAGGCTTATTTCGGGCTCATGTCCAAAACCAGTCCCAAAGCTTCTACATGGGATCCCTGGAAGGGGAATGGATTGGACAACAGACATGTCTCCAGCTGCCCCTCCCTGAAGCACATGCTCCATGAGCATCTTGGGCCCGATTCAAATAAAGGGGCTGCGTGCCAACAGCATTAAACATGTGTTTATTGCTCTTAATGAAAGCCAAGGGGAGACAAATAAATCCTCAAAGGCTAAGCTGTTATTGCTGCCTCCTGGTGGGCTGTAAAAGTGACCCAGACATCACAGAGAAGTGGACGCTGATGGATAAAACAAAAGACAAAAAAAAGTTAAATGTTAAATGTTATTGTTATTGTTCCTGTACCTAATCCAATCCTTAATAACAATCAAATCTAAGAGCAAACCCAATGCCAAAACCCAATTGTAAAATTGGCACTGGCCAACCAGAAGCATGTGAAGCACAATGCCGAAGTGTTTTGGGGAGGTTTATTGGGATTTGGTGGGGGGGGTTGTATTATACTGGTCACCATTGTAGGAGGCTGTTGACATCTCAAGCACTGGCTGATTCGAGTGCTGCGTCAGTGATGGCTCGCTCATTACCCCACTGCCTACTGTATATTAACAGTCAAGCGTGGGGATTTCTGCCTCTCAACACATCATCTGCTCGCTCTCTCACACTCCCACTTGCACAGAGGCTTTGCTCTCTTTGCTTTCTTCCTTTTGATCCCCTCTCCTCTTAATTCATTACAGATAAAGGAGCCTCCACAATGGATCTGTCTGGTTTGGATAAAGACAATAGAGGAGCAAGGTGGAGGGAAAGCAATGGTCCAGTTATTGTACAAAAGGCACTGCAATGAATACTGGTCACAGTTCTACAAGGACTAGCATCTGTTCTGCATTCAAGAATCAATGCAAGTCATGAAACAGATAGTTCACCCAAAAACTGGAATGCTGTCATAATTTACTGTTAACATGTTGTTTAAAACTGATATTTTTATGAATGTTTTGATTGATTTGTACATATATGCAAAGTCATTGGCTATCCCTTCATGTTCGCTTTATGAAGAAAAGAAAAAAAATTCCACAAAAAGAGGATATTATTATGGCAGAATTTTCCTTTTTGGGAGAACTACCTCTTTAAAGTCAAAGCCAATGCACTTCCAGAATATAAACAAGACTATTTTAATGATTTCCAACATGCTACATACCACGTTTGTGTCACACGATTAAGGACTTTGAGAGGGATATTAACATCATTCACTTATTTCAGCTGAAGAGCTATTGACCCCCTCCACTCCCCTTTCTTATTTACTGTTATGACAGCTGGCTGTCACTCCTCCTTCCTCGACCTCAGCCAATCATGTCAGCCCGTTGAAGCTGTTACAGCCAATGGGATATTGATTAACTGTCTTTGTTACTTCTCAGATGAGATTTAGGATGCTGCGATCGGCAGAGATCACTTCGGCAGAGGAGGACGGACAGCAGCAATAAAGATTTATTGTTTTACATATAATTTAGTTAACACATTTATCATATAGATAGGCTAAAAAAAAAACCTGCCCTGAAAAGTGTTAATTCATTTTCATGATGGTTTGACGATGGAAAAATAAATCGCCCTTACTAATTCATAACATTAACAAACGTTTTTCGCCACTGACAAGTCACCAAAAAGTACAATGGTAATACCATGGTGTTTTTGGACATTGAAATGATTTTGATCACTATCAATGATAACTATGTTCATATAAAGGGCAATAACCAATAAAGGGTCACTACTGAAATTCTGTATATTTTACCTAAATAAATAAAAAATAAAACACTAAAAAGTAGTCATCACAACATTATAAACATCAGGCATCACAACATTATATGTGTATATAAACCCTAGAATGAGTGCAGCCCATGAGGTGCTGTACAGCAGCTGCAGCAGCATGTTTTACTGCAAGTAATCAAGCTGCAGTTTCAGATCTGCACCTGGGCATTAGGCCAGCATCACAGACAACCTCTGCTCTTCTCTCCCATTGCACCCGTTTATCAATCAGACCCGCACGGGTGCTCTCAGGTACCGGAACACGGAACAAGAGAGGGAAACGGGAAGGATTAGAGGAGACATGCCTTCCAGAGTCATCGTGAGTATTCACACGGCATCACATGCAGGGGAAAGATGAGGTCAGAGCCTGTTACGCAGCACATTCACGTATAGAGTATTCCTCTGAGACTGCAAAAACAGACAGACATGTACCAGGACCAGCCTTCACTCACACATATCTCCTGTTCACACTGCGGTGTCTTATTTTCTCATATTCTTAACCTTTTGCCAGTCCCTTTGGGGTGTGTAGATGTGAGTGTGTGAGTGGGTGGCAGTATATTAGTTCAGCAGGAGTGTAAGGGCATGAGGTTAGGGAGGTTACAGAGTTAATACCTCTGTGTTCTGGGGTTTCTCTGTGATTCTCTCAACTCACTGGGGGAGCGAGAAAAGTCACTTAAAACAAAGAGTGGAACGATAAAGAAAGTGGCTGAGAGATAAAAATGGAGAAAGAAAATGAGAGGAGGGTGGGAGGGATGGGGACGGACAAAGTCTCTCGCTCAAGTATGGGTGTCTGTTCCTATTTAGGATGGCCTGTCTGGAGAAATGGCAATGAATGCTGACAGAGCAAGACCCTGAGCGCTGTTTTAAGATGAGTGTGGCCTCCGGTCTGATAAATCAACTGAAAGTTTCATGATCGTCATGTTCTTTAAGTCAGCCAAGTTCAAGTAGGTTCACCTAAAAATCCCTCTTCTCTTGAAAACACAAGGAAACTTGTTTCCATTGCAGTTACAATAAATGGGACTTCCAAGCTTCAATAAAAGACACAAAACACATTCACCCATGAAACAGATTGATTCAAAACACAGAAACTCATTAATTCAGCTGCAGCGGTTAGGGATAGTTCAACCAAAATTCATTTACTAACTCTCTTGTATTTCCAAACATGTATGACATTGTTTTGTGGAATAGAAAATAATATATTTTGAGAAATGTCTCATTGAAATAATAATAACAATAAAATTCAATGGTCATTAAAGCTGTTTGGATACCAACATTTGTTAACACTTTAATTAGGGTCCAATTTTCACTATTAACTAGCTAGTTGCTTATTAGCATGCATATATTACTACACTGTCAGAAAAAAAAAGGTACATTGCTGTCACTGGGGTGGTACCCTAAGGTACAAAACAGACCGAAAAGGTACTAATATGTACCTTTGAGGTACTATTACGCACTCTTAAAGTACTGATATGTACCATTTAAGGTACTAATATGTACCATATAGGGGTGAGTAAGATACAAAGATGTACCTTTTTTTTTTCTGAGAGTGTAGGATATTGGCTGTTTATTAGTACTTATAAAATACATATTAATGCCTTATTCTGCATGACCATGTTCTATATCCCTTAATCCTACCCAATACCTAAACTCAACAAGTACCTTACTATTACTAAGCAGTAATTAGGAGTGTAGAGGCAAAAGTTGTAGTTAATCGTTAATACTGAGAATTACACCCTAATGTATAGTGTGACCCAACATTTTTCAAAATGTCTTCCTTTGTGTTTCACAGAAGAAAGAAAGTCATACAGGTTTGGAACGACATGAGCGTGAGTAAACACCTGAACTTCATGAGTAGTACGCGCTACTTTTAAGATATAGGGCTTTTACATGACCATTACATTGTTCAGCATTTCTCATTTTGTCTTTCAAAAGAGTCAAAATGAGAGTAAGTGCAAGATTAGTGTTTTTTTCAGGTGCAATGCTTTAAAAATGAAAAGAAATCACAACCTAATTTAAAGAGATGAAAGTAATGGCACATTTTCTGTGATTTGGAACATGATAAAGAGCCTGTTTTCAGGTTTTGTGAGGCACAGCACTCTCTCAGTGATAAAACAAATCAGTTTCAGTCCCCTGTAATTGTAATAACAGAGCAAGAACAAGGCAGCAGCGCATGACAAAGAGGACTTGAAGGGGGGGAACAAATCAAACTACGTTTACATTATATTAGTATTCTTATAATATTGATGATCTAGTGAATACCATCAACATTATATCAGCCCATCACTGCTTTTTTTATAAGAAAAATATATTACATCTCTTAAAGAAAATATAGAAGTCTGACATCCTGTTAGAGGCCGTCTGAGGAAGAACTACATCCGCTTCATCTTCCCCCACAGCGCAGCACCCCACTGGGGCAAAAGGAGACACTGAGCGGACCCATTCATTATTAATCAGCTAATTAAAAGAGGTTCACTCCCCCTATCACACAGCAGATGATGAATGGAGAGGGAAGGACTAGAAAACAGGACAAGTCCCCTGAGGAAGAGGGAAGAAAGTGAGAGAGACCAAATGGGGGGAAGTGAGAATGAGATGCATCTAAGATGTGAAAGGGACCCTAAGTGAACAAACGTCAAAGTTTCTTCTCACTTCAAGCAACTGAATCCTTATACAGCAGAATATTACGAAGACAAGTGAGAGCATGAACCACGTTGAACTTTACGCACTCAAATCAACCTCAAGTTCAAAGCAAAATGTTTCAAAAAAAATTCTGCTTGGCCATCACATAAATAAATTACATTTTAAAATAACTAAAATAGAAAATTTCACATTTCTCATTACTGTTTATACTTTAATTTGTGATCGAATAAATGCAGCCTTGATGAGCAGAAGATAAATCTTGTGAGATAAAATAAAAATCTTGCAGTCCACAATTCACAGAATTGTATATTTAACTGTTGCACAACTCTACGATATTTTAATATTTAACCTAAACCTAACCCTAACGTAGTTGTATACATTTATATTAGTTCAGGTATTATGAACAAAAATGAAAATTAACATGCTTACATATTAATATTAACCTAAATTAGTAAATGGTGTCAAAAGCATTGTACAATAACTCTACCATTGTTACATACCTGTCTTGTTTCCCCTGCTTTGTGTTGTAGGACTTTTATTTTGAAGTGTATTTTCTGCTCCCCTTGTTTCACCCCCTGTAATTTGTTCCTGTTTCCTTTGTTTCTACCTTGGCTGCATTTCCAGTTCTTTTTTATTATGCCCTTCACTCGCTAACTTCCCTCCGTCTCGTTCATTCGGATGTGTGTCATTGCTTGCGCTGCATGGGTGCCCACTACTGGAGGAACCTTTGCAATCGGCTGAACTGGAACGACCTAAGCCCTTGATCACTTGGAATCCACTATGGAGTTGATTTATTATTATTTCTTCCCTTACGAAATTGTTTAATGCAGCATTCTATATGTATATAGGTGTGTTTAGGTTGTTTTAAATGTTTTTAAAAATGTGACATCACAATCGTGTTGCATTGTGGTATATGGAGCTGACTGAAGTGTACATCTGTCAAAATTGAGGAAGCGAGGGTCTGTCCATATAAACTTCCCTCATCCACTTCACGAAGTGAAACACACTTCGAAATGGCGGGAGGGATTCCCCGAAGGGGGAGTGCTTAGGGAAGTTTGCAAGTGTGTGTCTAAAAATGGAGTGGAACGCAGCCCTAGTTTGCTGGCTTGTTTGTTCCCATATTTACTTCAGTAGGGATCTTCTCATTCAGGTACCCTTGTTTGTTGCCATAGTTACCCTTGTTTGTTTCCTTGACTACTAATCGCCTTCACCTGTCCCTTGTTAGCCCCTTGTTATCTTATGTATTTGAACCAGCGTTTTCCCATGTTCTTTGTCAGGTCTTGTCTACATGGGTGTTTTGCTGGTGTCCTTTATTCTTGTTTTATCTGTTCCTATGTAGTGCTCTTTGTGTTTTTTTGGTTCTTTTGTTAATAAATATTATTACTGCAATTGATCCCTACTCCCCTGCATCTTTAAAGCTCACCTGCTTTACAACCATAGTACCACACTTTATTTTCTTATAAGGGAACTTTACAGTTTTACTGCCTGAGAAAAAAATTGGCAAACACTGCACATAAAACTGAAACTCCAGCACTATTCCAAGTTTTCTCACACTATATGGCCATATCTAATTCACAGCAACATTGCAACGTGTTTGTCTGCAATTCCGCCATCATGCAGACTTTCCCCAGAGGTCCTGGAGAACTGCACATCTCCTCTTTAATTACGAGCCTTTTATATAACACACACACACACACACACACACACACACACACACACACACACACACACACACTCTGCTCAACCTGCTTCCTCAACTTAAAAACTAATTAAGCCACAGGAGGGAGCATGCTCCAGATATGAGAGAGAGCGAAATAGTCCTGGCATCTGAAGAAGAGGAAGAGAGAGAGGAGGAGGCAGAGAATGTGCCCTGACACAGACGGATCATGCTTTGAAATGCATATAAAACCATGTTTTTTGTGTGTCCGAAGGGAATGGCTTTCTATATTACCGGTACGTCCTATAATGACCCTCAATGCACCTAAATGCTGTAACAACTACTAAAAACAAATTCAGAATTTCCACTAAATACACACACTTCCATACATTCCCTTTTTCTGCATTAGCTTTTTTCCAGCTATACCTTCCTTATTCATGCCACACCATTAATAACTTTGCATGAGGTGCTGAGTCAGCTTCATACCTACACATGCCTGCAGGAACCACATGGCTAAGAGACTAGTCAAACACATGCCAGTCAAGTTAATTGAAACTGAGGGCATAAGAGTCGACTGGTATAATGATTAGTTTATAGCGCCTTTAAATATTTAAGGACTACATTAACGGAGAAGATAATGTCCATGTATTTTCTAGACAGACAGCGCTATAGTATCCAATGGGTGGGACGTGACCAGAACGGATGTTAGCCTGACGGACAGCCAATGCTCACTATCCTCCACAGACATCCCATCATGCCTGTGCTTCCTTTGATCTCCACATCCAGAATGATGTCTTGAGACACAAGACTCAACATCCCTCATTTACCTTCCTAATTACCTCCAAACAGCTGTTTCCATATTCCACACTCCAAAATACAAAAACACGCGTGCATATACATTACAAATAAATATATTTTGTAATATAAAAAGGTGTCCTGGATTTTTCAAAGCATCTGAGAGGAGACATTGCAGGTTCGTGAAAAGATATTCACATTATCATGCATGTAAGCTTGGCTATTACACAAAAGAGATAATATTTTACAATACATTAGCCTAACTGTATACCTCTCAGATGTCTGAAATGAGTGCTGACCAGGGTGCCATTAGCAGGAGACATTCCTATTGTCTTAAACCATAGATGTGCTAACATCATTTTATGACAGATCTTTTCACATTAGTAATTCTTTCATGTCAGTAGCTTTATTGATGGGGAAAGAGACTAATTGCAAGGCTCCGTAAAAAATTGCATTTAATTGGAGAAAACATTCAATGAGAGTGTTGAATTTAGAGTTTGACATTTTAAGTTTAGTATTAAATGTTTGTCCTTAGCAGCTCTTTTTTCAATTTTGGTATATATAAAAATCACAATTTAATACCATTGCTATACTACAGCACTTTTTAAAGGCATTATAATATATACCATGGCATATAGCAAATTGCCAAGGTATTACGATCTCAATCCCATCATTGTAGCTTTCCTGTAGCTCAAACAATAAGAGTGTGATGCTAGCAACGCCAAGGTCATAGGTTCGATTCCCAGGGAAAGCAAGAACTGACAAAATGTAAAAACGTGTACCTTGAATGCAATGTAAGTCGCTTTGGATAAAAGCGTTTGCCAAATGCATAAATATAAATATACTATGGTAGTACAAAGTGCATTTACTGATTATTAATATTAAAATGTATTAAATAAATATAAAAATACTAAAAACAATTTTAAATGATACAATTTAATTTATGCAACATAACATTGAAATGTACAGTACGAAACATAAATATTCATTCTGAGATTTGGTGATTACGTTTATCTGTGTTATTAAGGTTAAAAGTTAGTGTTAGATGACAGAAAAAGGTCATCAAAATGTAAAAAATAGAGGAATTAAGCTTGCATATTAGGACAGTCAAGATGTTGTAACATTAGCAATATTTTGGCAGAATTTAGTTGCCCATTATCAATAGTATAGCGACACATGAATCAGAAGCCACTTTCAAAACAAGCGGCTAATCAATATGGCCATTGTATCATGTAATGCTCCTTTTTTGTAAGGTTGGTCTGTAAGCTTAAGAAGAAACAGCAAGAGAAAGAAAGGGAAACAGATAGAGCGTAAGTAAGTGGCGGGCGGTATTGAGGCAGTCATTCGTATTAATATCAATTACACCTGCACAACAAATACATATGCAACCAACCGGCCATCGGCCGCACATACGCTCAATACTTCATGCTTTATCTAGCTAGAAATTTCCCATTAACTCCAAGCAGATCCTGAAGTACGGTCGAGAGACGTTTAGCTCCTGTCCATTGCATCCATTACACGTTATGTTAGTGGGTCACCGTGATTGACTTGACTGGCGAAAACATGTCTTGTACACATACTACACATGCCCCATAGTAAGTGCATGCAGTTACTATGTGGCAAACGCTCATAACAAGTAAAATTAGATGGAAATCAAATGCAATTGTATGACTTGTGAACCACACTGTGGCTACAACATAATAGGTGTGTAATAGTAAAGTCAGCACTGAATAAGATGTGCTGAGGTTTTGCTTGAGATGTAACATGGTTCCCCTCCAGCAGGACTGCACAGTTCGCAGTAATAGGTCATCCTGAGGCTGTTAGGTCTCTGTCTCCCCCCAACTGAGAACCTGTCAGACAGCTCAGCCTGCAGCGAACAAACCAACACATACACATACACAAGCACACACACACACGCGCACAAACACACACACACACACACACACACACACACACACACACACACACACACACACACACACACACACACACACACACACACACACACACACACACACAGGTGGATATGAATACTCGTGTTAACATGACCACAGTAACACATACTAAAATGCAAGCCTAAATTTTCCTCTGGAAACCTCAGTATGGAACACTTTCATAACGTCCATTTTTCCCCAGATATGCGTTAATTAGAATTATTATCTTTCAGATTAACATACTGTGCTGTTTCTTTGTCATTTATAAGTGTTTTCTGATATAAATGCAAATTACAATTGAAACGTATAAAAAGAAACTGCAAGATGCATTTTTTAATAAACAACCAGCAATGACAGCATGGATTAAATACGACAATGGCACATTACCCCTAAAGGCTGTTTAAATTTCTTTCAAAAGGTTGTCCACTTGTATGCCAGTTGTTTTTAAAAAATCTAGGGTCAACCCCCTTGTATAAAAACAGCAGTAGAACTGCCTGAGGCTTTTCAATGCTGGCATATTAGTTATGAGAATTTCCTGTGTACAGTAAAGGACGTTCCTACTGTACTCCTGCTGTGAGGGGAATTCTGGGCTTCTGTTCTTACGTAAGCGGTCAAAGTCTGGAACACCTCATTACTCTCTCTATGCTCTGAGCTAGGACCCCTCCTCGAGGATCCATGAAGTGGGCCAGAGCATCCATCATGGAGGCCTAGAACTGAGACGAGCACAGAGGCTCACAGGAGCCGCCTCAGGAGACCGGGTGTCATTCTCCAGGGGCTCGCAGGGAGATCCAGTTCACAGCATGGAGGATGATGCCTGCTTTTCTGCCTGGATGGTAGGGTACAACAGGGCTAAAGGCCCACCCTAAGAAGAAAAATGTTTTTCACTACTCCCATAGTGTATATAAAAAATATAAATGTTTGTATTGAACATTGATGGAGCAACAGATTTTGTATGAATATAACAGTTATTTTAAATTGTAATAATTTTGGTTTAAAAATGGTTTATTTTGTTTAAAAATATTACAAATGTATGAGGTGGCAAGGTAGGCCTTTTACCCCACACACACGGGGTAAAAGGCTCACCGGCATGGGGCAAAAGGCACAAAGTACTGATACAAATACTTTATGTTTTTAATAATGTTAATACTTGTTCAAAACAATCACTTTAGCAACGTTTGTACTATTTTCTGTTTATTTTAATAAATAAAAGAATTATTTTTTGTTTAATAAATATAATTAAAATATGTCCATTTAAAAAAAGGTAATACTATACTTACTATAGTAATAATTACATGCAACTAACCCTCAACCAAACCCTAATTCTACCCTAACCCCATAGTAAGTGCATGTAGTTACTAAATATTACTCAGTACGTAAATATATAATTACACTGTAACAATGACACCTAAAGTGTAGCCCCCCCCACCCAATTTGATGTATAATTATTGTGCCTTTCGCCTCAACAGCAGGGGCGCTTTTTACCCCAGATACCATACTTTTACATATTCTTCCTTTATTGAAAAAACTGTTGTTTTAATTACAAAATGAAAAAAAGACCTTTGTCTCAAAATATAAAAATATAGACAATAATTTTATAAATTTGCTTCATTTGCCACATAAATCTACAACATTTAAAAAAAAAAAAACATTACATATTAAATGAGTGCAGAATCAACTTTGCGTTGCAGTCCGCGATCGCGTCAAGGATCAGCCAAATTTCCATGTGCAGCACCAAAAGTGCTGAGCTGAATTTGTCATTTTTGTCTATCTTTGCATTTTAATTAATTTCTGTGGTATTTCTGCAGTTTTACTCAGGTGATACTAAAGGTTTTAAAAACATCAATTGAGAATTTGAAAAAAATCTCAGTGAACTGTGACCACATATGCATGCATTTCCTGTTCATCTTTCATCTTGGAATGACACAGGAACGGTTTCAAATACTACATCCCCCGCAGCAAAGACATGTAAAGTCAGAGAGTAACTGTGAGGCTAAGTGGTTTGGGAAATGGACTGCCGATAGGCCCAAGCTGCCTTAGTGCCCTTGAGCAAAGCACTCCAACCAAATTGCATCAATACATGTTCAATCACTCAAGTACAGAGTCCACAGAAAATAACAGGGTGTCAAGGGAAAAAAAACACATCACATTTAAAAGCAGTCTTACATTATGTTTATCATTTGTGATGTTAAAACATAGCCTTTCTGCAAGCAGAGTAGTCTTGTTTATTTTTGCTCAGACTAACATTATATCTTCAGTTTAAATATGGCAGCTAGTCAGTAGAAGAAATCATGTTTAGAACTCAATACAGGTGGGGACAAAATCAATACTGTATAATATTGTGTAATTTCATAACTATATTAAAATCAATAAATACTGAAGCCAAGAACCAGTTTCCTTTTTTTTTTTGGCATTCATAACAAAATACGCTGGTTACAAAGTCCATTATATCGCATACTGAGTCTTTTCTCTTATTTGAAGGCGCAGGCTGCAAAATTCAGCGTAATTTAATGTATCCCAATTGCACATATTGAAAGTGTCCTGTCTGCATTCAAATCAATTCGCTTTGGTTTTACAGCATTAACAGGAAGAGCAAGCTGGATAAGGATCACGCAATTTACAAGCAATGCTACATAAAGGTCTTACTGCATTACAATATATTGCAATACTTAGTGAATCACAATCCAAAAGTAAAGAATCACAACGTAATGCATCTTTCACAGGATCCCTGGTGATTCCCACCTCCATAACTCTGTTCCAGTACTGCATAACTTGGATCAGCACAGCAATCCGTACACCGAGAGGCTTTGGAGAGTCTCTTTTTTCTCCACACTGTTTCTGTGTGTCTATCTCTGCTGCTGTACTGGCAGGCTACAGAAGTGATATGTGAGAGCACTCGAGAAAAAAAAAAAAATGACTGAGAGGTTTTATTCCCTGCTGGCCGCCGGCATGGGCACTTTCTGTGTGGGAGCACTCTAAAGAAAGAGAGCATAAATGAAGGGCTAGCACTGTCTATTCACAGATATGCAAAATAAAACCATGCAAGAGGGATCTGGACGGTAAAGTTTCCAGAAGATTCTATCTTTCAGTTCAGTTTTGAATGTATGCAGCCATTTCTGTTATTATTTTACAGCTCCTGATCCATGACATAAACGTGCTCTCTGCAGAAATACTCAGCATCAACAGTGGTGCAGGGATGACATTTTTTGTAGCCCAACCCAGAACTTAGCATCACCCTGGTTCCCTCAACAAAAACCCAACAGGATTTTCCAACGGCTTTTGGATTATTGTACAAAATGAGGTCTGTGACTAACAAAAGCTTATGATTCAATCAGCAGGTGTCAAAAGCTAAACGTAGGCTTTAAACAAACTACAGGTACATTTTTCTGTTGAGATGAAAAATTAGGTACTTTCAGCAATATAGCAGGTGAATTATGTATATGATGTATATTATGATGAACTATACGTCTTTCTCCACTGCCGTTCTAGTTGTTCAAAGTGTTTATAAGGATGCTGATTAGAAGGCAGACTGAGATGGTGAATGGGAACATGGTTTGTGTAACATTAGCTACACATTATTAGCTGTTTGATAACGTAGTCAAGCAAAAGGCTAATCATATGAATTAGTTATGTATCCGACATTGTAAAGAACGATACATAAACGCATTACCATTCTGATACATCAACTTGTATATGATCCTCTTTAATTCACTCTTCCACTTTTTCTTCTAAATCAGTTTCTGGTTCAAACGTATATGGCTGAAATCAAACCAGTATTTCCACTTGCCATTGTGCAGCGTTTACTACAGTAAAGTTGACTGAGTGGATCAGGTATTCTGAGCTTGTGTGATTGAGTGGAGGTGGGGCTAATTTGCATATTCATGGATTTGCGTATACCAAATGAAGCAAGGATGTAATGTTACTTTCGAGCTATTCAATGCATTTTTTCACACAAAAAAAATAAAAATTAAATTAAATTACTTTTGGTGATCACTGATGAATTTTAAGGGGTAAAATTGACTACAAGAGGACTTTAAAATGTACTTTGATTTTTTTTTTTCATTACGGAACTCTGCACATGACATGCAAATAAAAAAATATAGATATATTGTGGCTACAAAATAAGAATTTGTTCCCTCATTTCAGTAAACCATGGCCACATTGTACTAAACTTTTCCCTCGTTTAAATGTAACTAAATACCAAAGATATTAACACTATACCAACATTTAACGATACACCAACTTTAAATAGAAATCGCAATATTCGATTTTTGAATCACAAAGGCCGCAATTTAATTATATAAATATGCAATGCGTGTTTTAAAGTGTGCTTATGTGACTTGTAATAACAGTTTGGTCTCAGAGTGACTCTGTTCATTATTAAAGGGACAGTTCACCCAAAAATGATGGTAGTCAATGGTTGCTTGGATCTGCTTGGTTACAAATATTCTTCCAAATATCTTCCTTTGTGTTCAGCAGAACTAAGAAATGTATACAGGTTTGGAACAACTAATTTTTGGGTGAACGATCCCTTTAAACAGCTTGGTCCGCATTATTAAGGAGAAGAAAATGGTTCACTCCAAACACTGCCCTGTATTCAGCATGAGATTGCATTACGCAATTCAAATGTCACGAAAGGCTGTTTCATCTCTGTCGTCTGTTCAACTCAGCACTGTTATCTTTCAGAGACATATAACGAGTGTGTGTTGTTTTCGTTCCTTCGTGTGCATTTACCTGCTAACACATAAGGAAACTGTCTGTAAAAAGTATTTCACACACACAGCATGAGCATGAGAGATTTTTCTGTGCTGAACACTGCGATGAGTTTAACAACACTCAACGCGCATTACAGTTCATGATCCAGACCGTAAGTTTTTATGGACATATTTCATACTCTTTAACTCTAAAAGAAGAAAGAAAATGTAAATGTGAGTATTGAAATGTTATAGTTGTACTTGGCTTGTATTTGTAATTATTATTTTTATTAAATACTCGATTTCTGTCATACCAAACCTTTGATTAAGATTAAGTAATGTCAATTGTTTTATAATCTCAAATATTTTGGTGGCTCTTGAGATGGATTATAGTTCTCGAGGTGGGTCCTGGAATAAAAAAGTTTGGAAATAATTATTAGGATAATAATTAGGATGTGTATACTCAAATTATTTTACAGTCATCAAATTTTAGGGGTGTTCTAATGCTATTTCATGCATTCTGACTTATTATACTGTTAAAGAGTTGGATTCTTATGCTAAACATGGCCAAAAATTTATTTTAATAAGAAATTTGATTTTAATAAGTTTCGGAAAGTTTTTTTTTTTTTTTTTTTTTTTCAGTTATGGCCCTGTATGACGTCAATAAGGGTGAATTCCTTGTATGGGCACTTTTCCCTGATGAGCGTGCGCGCACATCAGCCAGAGCGAGAGCAAGAGAACGGCCATCAACGAGCTTCGTTCGGTTACAGAAGCCGTCGGCAGCGCTGCACAGGACTTGCTCGAGAAAGATTTCTCATTTTGTTTTCAGACCACGAAATCAACGTCACTAAAGAAGTGTGTTTTTGGTTGTAAGGGAAAGATAGCCTTGTTCAGCTTCCAAAATAATTCAGCGTTAAGAAAACAGTGGATGTTGTTTGCTTTTCCGGAGCAGCAACAGAGTTCTGCAAGTGTGTTTGTTTGTTCCCGGTCATGAGTCGAAACCACAGGCGGTGAGTGAAACTGCATCAAATGTCTGCATTTTGTTGCCAATTAGCGCGCAAGTGCATATAATGACATTAACGAAAGTTTGTGTTGTCCAGGGACAATGCCATTATTGCATTGTGTGTGTGTGTGTGTGTGTGTGTGTGTGTGTGTGTGTGTGTGTGTGTGTGTGTGTGTGTGTGTGTGTGTGTGTGTACTTGTTTATATTATGTCCCCACAAGGATAGTAAAACCTGAGATCACCTACATTGTGGGGTCCAGCCAGCAGTCCCCACAATGTAAATGGATTCATAAACATACTAAATTATGTTTTTTTGAAAATGTAAAAATGCACAATGTTTCCTGTGATGGGTAGGTTTAGGGGCAGGGGCAGTGTAGGGGGATAGAATGTACAGTTTGTACAGTATAAAAACCATTACGCCTATGGAATGTCCCCACAATTCACAAAAACACAACGTGCGTGTGTGTGTGTGTGTGTGTGTGTGTGTGTGTGTGTGTGTGTGTGTTCGTGACTCTTTAGCCCCACCCACTGCACGCCTCTACAAGCACGGCTGTTTTCAGAAAGAATCGGTACAGCGTATCTGTCTTTTATAAACATGATGAAACTAAAGACTCTTCAGAGATATGAAGGATGCAATACTACTCTATAGGTACACAAGATGAGATTGGCAGAAACTGTGTTATGTACCCTTTAAACTACCAAATACATCCCAATTTTCGATTCAGGCAAGTCATACTTTTCACAGTATGGATGAACTAATTCACAATGGGTTATAAAACCATTAGGACTAAATCATCAACGTTATCATCGTTGTGATGTTGTAAATCACTGACAAGGTGTGACCCTTCGTAACCTCATAAACCCACAGAAGCCATAGAGAGACCAAATCAAAGGCTTTTAGGTCAGTTATTCATAGCCACGTCTCAGCGATCTCATATCCTTAACTGGGAACTGTGAATAGATCCGACTTTGTTAACACATAATCATTGACTCGATTGGGGAATAGTGATAATTGGAGGGAGAACCCAAGCGACTGACATGCTTCCAGCCCTTGGACTGCAGCCCATATGTTCACCACATCAATGAGAATCACACAATTAACAATTCTTCATAAACACAGCGATAAGGATCTTTGTTGAGAGTCAACTTCTCATTTCAAATCTGCACACTTGCCTTGCCTACCACTCAGTCTGTCATGAGAGATTTCTATATGATTCACAGCTGCTAATTAGTAGTCAGTGAGTCTTATCTAAGATTCTAACTCCTACAGCAGCACTTACTGTCAGGATTACTGATTGAGCTGGGAATGGAAAAGATTAAGTAATAAGGAGAAATGTGAAATGACTTAAGCTATTGATGTTTTATTGATGACTATGGTGGCTTGGTGATGAAAGATGTGTTTTGGGATATGACTCAAGAATTCATTTTTCATGTTTTCACTAAATATATATTTGACTGATATACACTCACTCTAAAGGATTATTAGGAACACCTGTTCAATTTCTCATTAATGCAATTATCTAATCAACCAATCACATGGCAGTTGCTTCAATGCATTTAGGGGTGTGGTCCTGGTTAAGACAATCTCCTGAACTCCAAACTGAATGTCAGAATGGGAAAGAAAGGTGATTTAAGCAATTTTGAGCGTGGCATGGTTGTTGGTGCCAGGCGGGCCGGTCTGAGTATTTCACAATCTGCTCAGTTACTGGGATTTTCACGCACAACCATTTCTAGGGTTTACAAAGAATGGTGTGAAAAGGGAACATCCAGTATGCGGCAGTCCTGTGGGCGAAAATGCCTTGTTGATGCTAGAGGTCAAAGGAGAATGGGCCGACTGATTCAAGCTGATAGAAGAGCAACTTTGACTGAAATAACCACTCGTTACAACTGAGGTATGCAGCAAAGCATTTGTGAAACCACAACACGCACAACCTTGAGGCGGATGGGCTACAACAGCAGAAGACCCCACCGGGTACCATTCAGCTCCACTACAAATAGGAAAAAGAGGCTACAATTTGCACAAGCTCACCAAAATTGGACAGTTGAAGATGAAAATTTTGCCTGGTCTGATGAGTCTCGATTTCTGTTGAGACATTCAGATGGTAGAGTCAGAATTTGGCGTAAACAGAATGAGAACATGGATCCATCATGCCTTGTTACCACTGTGCAGGCTGGTGGTGGTGGTGTAATGGTGTGGGGGATGTTTTCTTGGCACACTTTAGGCCCCTTAGTGCCAATTGGGCATCGTTTAAATGCCACGGCCTACCTGAGCATTGTTTCTGACCAGGTCCATCCCTTTATGACCACCATGTACCCATTCTCCGATGGCTACTTCCAGCAGGATAATGCACCATGTCACAAAGCTCGAATAATTTCAAACTGGTTTCTTGAACATGACAATGAGTTCACTGTACTAAAATGGCCCCCACAGTCACCAGATCTCAACCCAATAGAGCATCTTTGGGATGTGGTGGAACGGGAGCTTCGTGCCCTGGATGTGTATCCCACAAATCTCCATCAACTGCAAGGTGCTATCCTATCAATATGGGCCAACATTTCTAAAGAATGCTTTCAGCACCTTGTTGAATCAATGCCACGTAGAATTAAGGCAGTTCTGAAGGCGAAAGGGGGTCAAACACAGTATTAGTATGGTGTTCCTAATAATCCTTTAGGTGAGTGTATGGTGACTGCATGTGAATGAGCTACATGCACAGTATGGTTGCAATGCAATAAACAGTGAATCTCTTAAATACAGAGCTTCTCTCTCTCTCTCTCTCTCTCTCTCTCTCTCTCTCTCTCTCTCTCTCTCTCTCTCTCTCTCTCTCTCTCTCTCTCTCTCTCTCTCTCTCTCTCTCTCTCTCTCTCTCTCTCAGATGACAGCACAATGGCATGACCCAAATAGACAGTAGCTCTCCTCTGATTGGCTGAGATTACTCAAAGAAGCTCCTTCACATCATCAGCTTTAATAATTCATTCATTTACGCACAGACTCCCTATTACCACAAGTCCTGGCAGATGAAAGTCAAAAACTAACTTCCACTTCTCAAGAAATGTCTTATAGATATCTGCCAGAGAGCATACATGCACAATGCAATACATAAACATACAAGTAAGAAATAAAAATGTAGCAGCCAAACATTACATTATGTTTAAACAGACACTGAAACACAATATATCAAATACATAGCCATTCAACTAATAATCTCCTGGTCCAGAATCATGTGACACTAGACTAGACTAGAGCAATGGCTGCTGAAAATTCAGCTTTGCCATCACATGAATAAAGTACATTTAAAAATAATATATTCAAATAGTTATTGGAAATTGTAATAATATTCCACAAATTTTACTTCACAACATTACAAAAACATTCAAAAATGTGGGGGCGGTAAGATTTTTTTAAAGCTCTTAGATTATTTTTATTTTCTGATATATCCTACACACCCACCTCTAGGCCGAATAAATGAATTTTTATAACCTTGTGTGTGTATGTATCACACAGCAGTAACAACTCTTTCCCACAGGCTAGCAGTGATGTTATCAGTTATCAGTTCCTCTCCAGCAGGGCACAGGGTAAGAAACCCACCTTAAACGCTCACCCTGTCAGACCCTCACGCTGGGGCAGGAGGGGGAGATGGAGCGAAGGAGAAGCTGTGAGGGGGTGAGTGACTGACAGATCTGTGAATGAACGCAGGAAGCCGTCACCTCATTTCCCTCCAACAGCGACATGCCTTTATCCGTTCAATTAGACATCATGGTCAGTCTGAAGAGTGAACAGACAGGAAGGAAGAAATGGAAAAGAGGAAAGATGGAATAGTGAAACAAAGTGAGGGGTTATAGATGAGTGCAATGTGTCTGACTAATTTTGAGGGTTTTATTTGATCAAAACAGTAATATTGTGAAACATTATTAAAATTTGAAATAACAGGTTTCTATTTAAATATATTTAAAAATGTACTTTATTCCTGTAATGGCAAAGGTGTTTTTTCAGCATCATCACTCCCCAGGAAGCAATAGCCATCATTTCACCATCTTGGGTAACTATAGTCTCGATATAGTCCGGCTACGAGTCCCACTTTTAGCCAAAATAACCTTGAATTTGGTTACATGTCGTTTTCGCCAAAATAACTTGTGAGCTACAGGCTTTGGATGAAAGCGTCTGCAAAATGCATAAATGTAAATGTAAATGTAAATGAGATGTATGATATTCCATTATGTAAGCGAAGTCAACAGTTATTACAAGGTGTTTGGTTTCATTTCTTTGACATGTTCATGTTCTAGGTGACTAGTCTATTCTTGGGCTATAGTTAAACGTCTATTACATTTTCACTAGCCACTTTTAGGTCATTCCGATTAAAATCATTCCGATTGAACGATTCTGTGGACAGTTTACATGAGACTGTATCTAAACCGACCTGGTGTTGCTGTAAGAAACAAAATAAAATTCTTCTGTCAGGCTCAGCTGAAGTAGAAAGTGCCTGGGACAAACGCTGTCAGATGAGATGGCGTAGCCGGACTATGTCTGTGTCACTATTCCAACATTATCTTCATAACTTGTTACGAAATAAAATGTTTAACACTTCAGAAAAATTTAGCCTACTGTGGTGGAGGCGCACACTGTACATCATGTCAATCACGGCACGGATCAGGTTGTTTACATGGTGGAATTTTTTGTTTGATTGGTTCATGGAAAGGTTTATCCCACCCCTCTCAAACCGATTACAGTTTCATTCGGTTTGGGCATTTTTATTCAGATTGAGGTGTTTATATGGAGTATTTTCATTCGGATTGGACTTTTAAACCGATTACAGTGCTCCATGTAAACGCACCTACTGACAGCCCAAATTTTGTCTTGTTTTAGCCTAGACGTCAGGGCTGTGTTTGGACGGCTATTAGACGTCTTTTTTTTTTTCTTTTTTTTTCTTTTAATAATTTTAAATTGTTTAGCATGTTATTAGTCCAAATTTTGGGGAAAGAAAATATTGCAAAACAAAATTCTGTAGGAAACACTGATTTATACTATTGCTTCCTTTCCTGAATAATACTCTCACAACTATCACACACACAGATGGCATGTGTAATGTACCCCAAGGGCATGCTTTACAATGCAGCTGTGGTGACACAGAGTGATACGGATGACAAGAGAATGTGTGTGTGTAGCAGTGTGGATTTCATTGATATAACATGCAGCGCTGCATGTCGACTGAGCTTAACCATCCTGAGTACGAGGCGTATACACGAGCTCAGAGATCAATACAACACAGACAGACCGAAGAAAAGAGCTTTGATTAGGAGGATTCACTTACAGCCCTGATTCACTCAACACTTCACACACACCGAAAATGACTACAGCAATTTAACAGGACACATGCAACTGTGAGTTACTTGGATCGTCTCTAACACATGTGGCGGGAAGGTAATCATGGTCTCATATTACTGCAAATGATCAGTCCAATTTTACATGCTGCAGTAACATAAACATTTATGGTGCACATAGTATCCTTATTACCAGTCTAGACATGGCTTTGAACTAGTAGACATACCCCCACTCTTGAGACACACACACACTCTATATAGGGCCAAGGTACCACTAGCCTACGGCGGTGTCATGTTTTATAAATGCAGCATCTCTAAATGCCTCTGCTCTGCTCTTCTCTCTCATTTCTCATGTTTTTAAGACACAGAAATACATAAGACTGCCACATGACCCAAATGCCCTTTGCTCCCTTTCTGCCCCTGATTTTCTTCCCTCTATTAGAACAGAAAGAGACAGAAAAAGATGAGAAACTGAAGAGAAATTGTCTCCATCCTCACATGTTTGCACAAATTCATAGTTTGCACCCACTCAGAGAAGAGCAATGTCAAAGTGAAATGCAGTCACAAACACCCTGTACATGGAGATATAAACTACCGTTCAAGGTTTGGGGTCGGTAAGATTTTAATATTTTTGAAAGAAGTCTCTTGTGCTCACCAAGGCTGCATTTATTTGTTAAAAAATACAGTAAAACTGTAATTTTGTGAAATATTATTTCAAAAGTAATTTATTCCAGTCACAAGATCCTTCAGAAATCATTCTTATATGTTGATTTGCTGCTCAAGAAACATTTCTTATTATTACCAATGTTGAAAAAAGTTGTGCTGCCTAATTCATTTATTATTTTGTGTTTTTTCAGAATTTTTTATTTATTTGAAGCAGACATTTAATTTTTGTAGCAATGTAAAAGTCTTTACTGTCACTTTGATCAATTTAATGCATCCTTGCTGAATGAAAGTATTGATTTCTTATATATATATATATAAAAAAAAAATTCTGGTCCCAATAACATCTCAGTTACGCATGTAACCCTCATTCCCTGAAGGAAGGAACAGAGATGTCACGTCGAAACACCACCAACGTATTGGGATGTCACAATAGATCGGTGACGTTCCGACGCGACAGACTGAAAGGGAACGTCTCAGTTACGTATGTAACCCTCAATCCCTGTAGGAGGGAATGGAGACGTCACGTTGGAACATCACCGAAGTATTGCGATATCCCAATATGTTTGTGACGTTCCGACACGTCGAACGTGAACTATTGAACAGCAGTATACGCAGGCTAACACATTTCTACCGTGATAAAAAAAAATCCAGACAACAGCAACATTAGCTCAACCAATGATGTGTGTCTGGGAGTGACTATTTGTTTGTTTGACCAATGGCAGACAGGAAACCTGTTTGAAAACAATCTTTGGTACATTTTTTGGTAAGACTAATGCCACTGAAATTTAAAGGTGCAATATGTAATATTGATAGCTAGCGGTTTAAATGGGTACTGCAGTCCCAATTCAAAATATTGAAGAGGGTTGTTTCCCCCGCCAACCTCCTCAGACTCGATGCTCATGCAGGTTGCCAGATTGAGGACACGCAACAGGAACGAGCGCAGTTGACAACGGAAGGCGAGGAGACTTACACACTAGGTTGATGACCTGATTTTTTTTAACACTTTGTTTATTGAGATGTAACAAATCATGTTACAAGTATGCCAGTATCAAGCCAGTATGTTACAACATTACAAATAAAAAAATAGTTAGATATCTTTACATAATATAAATAATAATAGTAAACAACAATAAAAACAACTACCAAAAAAAGAAATTAAAGAAAGAAAAGGCACAGGTCAATTCAGGTAGCTACACATTAAGAAGAGTTGTAAATAGTCATGCATACAAGAGGAGCAAATCCTGATATAAAAGGGGTCATTTAGAAACAAACTGATTATTAAATGACTAATGGTTTAGTAATGAAATGTGGGTGAAGATAGGATGACAATCAAGCCAATTAATCGCTTTCTACCTCATTCATTATATTACTAAAATCAGAGTTTGAAATAAAGGACATAAAGGGTTTCCAAATATTCTTAAATAAAGACAGTCTACCTTTCAAAATATATGTAATATTTTCCATGAACAAACATATTATTGATCCACTGTATGATAGATGGCCTTTCCACTTTCTTCCAATACATAGCTATTAGATGCTTTGCTTGAAGAATACATGATGAGTTTATGAGATTATGATGAGTTTACGTGTGCTGCAACAATTTACAATTTTCTCAGGAAACATCCCCAAAATAAAAATTTCTGGAGCTGATTTATCCGCATTTTAATATGCTCCCATTTATAGAGATTTTTAGATGGATGCCGAGGCTTTTTAGGTCGGGTAGAATCTGCGATCTCTGACCCAGTTCGTTTGCTGACTTCTATGGCTGCAATACGCTTTCGTTTTCTGCCAACTGGCATCCCGGGGTGTCAGAATACTATTGGGTAAATTGGCAGTGGACAGGATCACAAAGACCAAAACAAAAAACAAGCATTTCGACATGGAACGCACATTTCAAAGTAAAATAACTGGATCTAGCATTGCTTTTCAGAGAAACAACTATGTGAACTTATGTTTCCTAAATATCTGCAAACATATTTTTATGCTTTAGTACAAGTCAAGTGAGAGTACTATACTTTTTTTTTGTTTTTTGTTGTGGCTAATTTGATTAGGCAAGTAATTTCGGTGCCACTAGATGCACCAAATGAAAATGCATGAATATTCACATCTATCTTCCACCTGCCATTGTTCATTCAAACAGAGAAAGTTCAAGTTCTGCCCCAAACTCCTTTGGCTAAGCTAATATTACTATGTAGCTACAGAAAGATTTTAGCACCAGAGTCATATTGTTTACACTCTTCAAGTAAATCAGCCTATCAGTTGCTTACTTTTAATAGGAAAGCACCTTTAACAACATGAACATGCAAGTGGCAGGAAATGAGGAACTTCAAGAAGGATGGGAGTTTGAATTCTGAGAAATCAGCAGAAACCAATTCTTTGTAGACCAAACTGGAAGTAATCGTCTGTTCTTTATCTGGTATTATACAGGAGTTTCCTCCTCTCTTCTGCAGAGAACAGCACACAAGCAAAAAAAAGCAATTGCTATTTATAGATGCCCATCTCGCTCGCTCTCTTTCATTCAAAACACATAGACAAACCCACATCAGCTCCCACTAGCTCTCACAGCACTGTCACAGGACTAATTCTCCATTCTAAACAATCTCACGCACCTACGCAGGCACATATGCGCAAACGTGTACAGACACGGGCGTGGGCTTCTTCTGCAAAACACTCAGAAGGCACTCTCCTCTTCCATAGAGAAGACGGTGTTCATAAAAGCTCTCGTCCAATAAGAGAAGTGATTCTTAAAATAGACTCCACTCACAATGAGACAAAGAGAGTAGCCCCAGGGCAGAAATATAGAGGAGAAGACATACGAACACACACGCTCAAAAGCCTGATGTAACTCTATCTCCAATAACATCCATCATTCTCTGAACGAGAGCTAATAAACTCACTTTTAAAGGGGAAATGCACACAGGGCTCAATGTTGCAGTGACAGTAACAGAGCAAATTGTCTGCTATGAACTTCACAAAAATATGTCGTGTTTGGGATTGAGTTCTGCAAACTCATACTAATGTGTCTCTCTCAAATGACCCGAGACTGTTTACCACACAGCCTACATCCTGTACTTACTGTAAACTAACCAAGCTAAAAGCCTATGAGAGACAATGTGTGTGTCTTGTGTGTGCTTTGTTGGCATTTTGCAGAACAACATCAATGTCTGGCCTTTCTGATGCAACAATTTTATATTTGCATATTATTTTAATATTCTGCATGGCTCTATGGAACACTTGATTCAGTAGCACTTTATTTCGATAGTCCACTTTAAAGGGCAGCTATTATGCAAAATTCACTTTAACATGGTGTTTGAACATAAATGTGTGTCAGCAGTGCGTGTACACAACCACCCTACAATGATAAAAATCCACCCACTCCTTTTTTTTAAATTCTCATAAATCATAAGCAGTGTCTCAGAACAAACTGTTTGCAGATTCCTGGCAAAGTGGCGTCACTTTTTACAGGCCCCGCCCACGACTTTTGACGGACACTGCCTTACTAGCAAAGACCCTGCCCTGAGCGAGCAGTACACCATCCACCATTTTCTCCAGGTAGCGACAAGGATGTCTCATAAGCGATTGAGGTGTTTTGTTGTTGGATGTAAGAGTAAACATAATCTCCATGTACTCTTGACACCAGAGCCACTGAAGACTCAGTGGATTAGTTTTATTTATTTTTTCCAACTCACTGGTAAAGTTTTGGCCATCATTCTGACAGGATCTGGTACAACAGGCTTGTACTAATATAGTGGATAAAAGCAAGACAACATAAGTTATAACCGTAATTAAAATATACATGTTCTCCATGCAGCATATATTCGCAGTTTCAGACATTATAGTGCGTCCTGACACCAAAGAATGAGCTCTTGAAGCACTGCCCTCTTAGGCCATGTGCAGCAGCTCATTTGCATTTAAAGGGACACACACTAAAATGGCACACTTCTACTCACCCCCCAAAAGTGGCAATTTTAACATGCTATAAAAAATTATCTATGGGGTATTTTGAGCTAAAACTTCACAAACACACTCTGGGGACAACAGAGACTTATTTTAAATCCTGTAAAAGGGGCATAATATGTGCCCTTTAAACATTCTACCAACTATAAGTAACTTTGCAACTACATGTCAACTAACTCTCATTAGTAGACTGTATCAGTAGACTGTCTGCCTAACATCAGCTAACACTTTATTTTTTGATGGTCCCTTAACAAACATTCTACTTACTATAGTAACTTTGCAAGTACATGTCAATTTATTCTTCTAACCCTAGCCTAACAGTCTACTAATACTCTAATGAAAGTTAGTTGACATGTAGTTGCAATGTTACTTGTACTTAGTAGAATGACTATAGAAACAAAGTGTAACACTTGCTTCTGATTGGTCAACTGCAGAATTCAGCAGTCAGATTTCCACTGCAAAACGTTAGTATATCAGTCTGATCATCTGGGTAACAGAAACCAGTAAGACTGTACTTTATAGTGGACTATTTATTATTTTTAGACTATTTTTTTGGAAGTGTATACAAAAAATACAAATATTTTTAGGAAATATATAGACGTTTTGATAAAAATATTTCTTAAATATGTTACAATAATGACCCTTACAATACACATTTTTATCAGAACATGACATTGTATTTCCTCAAAATATTTCAGTTTGCTATCAACAACAGAAATGACATGTAAATATGCACTGAGGGATGGGCTTTTGGTGTGTGGGTGTGTGTGTGCAGCAGTTATGTGGGAGGTGGTGTGCCACGCATTTGCGGCCACGCGTGCAGTGAAGCAAGGCCAAGCAACACCTGGTGCCACCTGACAGTGCCCTGCACTGCATCCATACACCACAGACACCCACATGCAGCACAGCAGATGGGCACGCAGCCAAGTGGAGAGAATCTGTGTGAGGACCTCATGGCCAGACACATGCTGTCAACAAAAAGAAAGATAGAAAAAAATGAAAGGGAAAAAGGAGCAGGCAAGGTAAAGTTTTCAAATGAACACATCCAGAATGCACAAAAAAACTTCCTCTTTCCACTCCTTCTCTTTTTTTTCTTATATTTCTTCCCACCTCCCTGCTCCTCTGTGAGGATGTGTCTTAAGCAGAGGTCTCGCCTGCAGTCAGTCTGTCAGAACATTCTGGAAGCTGGCCAGAATGAGTGTGGGTGACTTCACCTGGCTATTATTGCCTGTCACAATGCACCTCCAGCAGTCCACCACACCAGTCCAAAAAACACACAGGGATGTGTGGTCCCGGCAAACCCTACATTATGGGGACAAAATGCCCCCACAAGGATGGCAATAACAGAAATCTTTGACCTTGTGGGGACATATTTGGTCCCCATGAGGAAAACAGCTTGTAAATCATACTATAAACATACATGATGTTTTTTGAAAATGTAGAAAGTTTTCTATGAAGTTTAGGGGTAAGGTTAGGATTAGGGTACATAATATACAGTTTGTACAGTATAAAAATGATTTATATGGAAAATCCTTATAAAACATGGAAACCCAACGTGTGTGGGGGTAAAACCTGAAATTACGAACACTGTGGGTCCCTACGAGGATGTACGCAAGGTTAAAAACATCCCATTTCTTACAATTGACTCGCATTCAGACGATTGCAAGCTCGCATTCAGATTTGCCTCCATCCAGTCAACACCTGATGGATAGAACCAAGTCCATGTTCTACATTTTTTCTTTTACAACAGTCTGTTTCACTCAGAGGTATGGCTGTCACTTTTGTGAAAAAATCCTGTTTGATTTGAGACATAAGTGTTCATTGAATCGATTGTAAAATTGATTTTCCATGTCTAAAGATGTTTCCATTTTCAACTCCAAATATAGGCCAATCCACGGACAACTAGCAGGCATTAGGGCGCTTGAGACGCACAAGTCAGCAATATTTCTGATGATTTATTGGCGTGAAGTTTCGTAAACAATGACAAACAGGAGTGCAACATTCTCGAAAAACAATAAGCAGAGTGGACTGCCATAACATCAATGAAAAACATTACTGCAGGTTTCAACGTGGCTGTGTTTAAGATTAGAAATGACAAACAAATTTTGCCTATGTAGGCAATTGTAGCCCATGAAAAGAGGTTGAATATAAAACTATGAAGCTGCATATGCTCCCTCATAGTTGTAGAGCTGTTGTGATATGGGAAATCACGATCGCATAGTTTGCATACCACATTGTCCTTCTTCATAGTTTGATCTACAGTCCAAAACCCAAAGTGCTTCCATATCGAACTCCTCAAGTTATTAAGGGTTATCACTCAACTCTCATGTCGCACAGGTTTATCGCCGCTGTCCTCCTTTTGTTTTTTTGTTTTTTTTGGCAAAACAACAGGAGCAGCTGCTTGAAACCGATTGAAACTATAGATGCGCAAAATTGGTGGGAATTTTCTTTTTAGCCTTTGCAACGCCTACTGCACTTTCGGAATTCTTTATTTTCTTTTTCTGCTTGTTTGTGAGTTTTGCTACATCTATCTTTTTTATTTGTTTAATTCATTTAAAATTTATAGTGTACATATTTGGTTAAAATCGATTCCCTATTTTCATTTTCGAAACTTGTGTTGGTTGGTCCGATCGATTGTGCAATCAATTTTCTAAAATAAAGTGACAGCCCTACTCAGAGGTACATCAAAAAATGGATATCTGTCACGACTTCTGGTACATTGCATCTTTAATAACTGTACTAAATAATGTCTTAAAGTCACCCTGTAGTCAATAATTTTATCCCTTAAAACTCATCTTTGATCACCAAAATGACATATGTAAACACTTTTTCCTGCGATAAAACATCTTCATGCCTTTAAACAGCTTGAATGTAGCTCTACACCCATGTTTTATTTAATATACGCAAATCTATGAATATGCAAATTATCCCCGCGAGATCCACTCGCTCAACTTTACTCAAGTTACTGTAGTAAACGCTCCACAATGGCATCGCTCTTTACAATGTCGGAAACATAACAATAATTAATATGATTATCCCTTTGCTTGACTACGTTAATCAAACAGCTAATAAGCTTACACAAACCATGTTCCCATTCACCATCTCAGTCTACCTTCTAATCAGCATCCTTATAAACGCTTTGAACAACTAAAACGGCAGTGGAGAAAGACGTATAGTTCATCATAACATCATAATATACATCATATACATAATTCACCCAGTAGTATATTGCTAAAAATACCTGATTTTTCATTTCAACAGAAAAATATACCAGAATAACCTGGCTTCTCTTGAGATCCCCTTGCTTCGCAGCATAGTAATTATTTGCTAAAGCCCACCCGTATGTTGACAAATTGTTTACAGCATATTTGTGACGTAGAGAACTGCGATTTCAAACGCGCTTTTGAGACGGTCTTTGGTTCACTGCAGTTTTAAGGAGAAAATACTCAGCAATGGTACTGATTTATGAATTTGCACATGGTCTGTCTGAGAGCATATTAAAAACACCACATAGACATAAACAACATTAAAAACTTGATCTTCACTACAGGTGGTCTTTAACAGAAAATTCTCATCAATTACTCACTTCATATTTTGAAGAATGTTGGTAACTAAACCGTTTTGGTTCCAATTGACTTCCATTATATGGACACAAAAAAATACAATGGAAGGCAATGGGAACCAAAACTTACCAACCCTTTAAGCTTAGGAGATCCAAAATATCACTAATTCTGTACAAAACAATGAAAGTCAATCGATATTTCACATGATAGAGAAATAAAAGTTCACTGGGCCACTTATATAACACTGCCATCTTACTAATTACTGTGAGTGCTCAAGCATAGACGAAGACTGAACATCAGTCTGGTGATATAAGCAGGCCTTTGTCTTCTTACTACAGCCAGGGGACACAGGGAGAGAGAGGAAGTGAGAGGAGAGACAGAAACTATAAAACTGTATGACACAAAATGCTTAAGGGATGTAGACAGAGTGATGTAAGGGATTGAAAAGAGTTGTGTATGTGAATGTGGGTGTGTGTGAAAGGGCTCCATCTTCTCACTCATCAGCAGAATGATCAATAATAATGTTATTGTGCTGTATCATGTGAGAAGAGAGTGGAGGCTAAATGGGATGAATGACACAAAGCCCATTACAGCAACACTCTCACTCATGCACACTATATGGAAGCAGCTTCAGTCCAACCGAGCCAGCATCCAAATTCACAATTCAAGCTATTTTTGTCCTACAGGTATGACAATAGATTTATTTTTTTATTATTTTAACAATAAACACCTGACAGTGTGGGCATTCATGAATGATTCCTTATGTGGCACATTAATAAAGTTGTTGTCAAATACATGCTGTTCTTTTGAACTTTTAAAAGAATCTTGAGATATATATATATATTATATAAAATATAGTTACACTTTATTTAGTTTGATGGTCCACTTTAGACACTCTACTAACTATAAGTAAATTTGCAACTACATGTCAACGATCACTCATTAAAGTATTAGTAGACTGTAAGGTTAGGGTTTGAGTTAGTAGAATAAGTTGACGTAGTTGCAAAGTTACTTATAGTCAGTAGAATGTTTGTTGGGCGACCATCAAAATAGCGTTACCAGATATTACACAGACAGTCTACTAATACTCTAATGACTGGTAGTTAACATGCTGCAAAGTTACTAGAATGTCTGAACATCTGAAAATTTATTTGCAAATATTCTGAAAACTTGCATGCAAGTACATGGAAAATGTAGACATGGGGAATTCTAATTCTTTTAATCAATCCACCACCCTCCTAAAGGCAGTGGACAGAGAGAAGAGAGGCTTTAGCTACAACAAATTGATGAGGACTTTTCATGATGTCCACACTTTGCTCTAGAGCAGGGCCACCCCAGCAGGTCTCATATTTCCATGACCCCCTAATGGAGACAGATGACTTCAATCCTCTAAAGTGAGGGCTGGCGGGAAGAACACAGCTCAACAGAGAGAGAGAGAGAGAGAGAGAGAGAGAGAGAGAGAGAGAGAGAGAGAGAGAGAGAGAGAGAGAGAGAGAGAGAGAGAGAGAGAGAGAGAGAGAGAGAGAGAGAGAGAGAGAGAGAGAGAGAGAGAGAGAGAGAGAGAGAGAGAGAGAGAGAGAGAGAGAGAGAGATATTCCAGGGTTCCCTCAAAGATTGTCTTATTCTCTCTCTCTCTCTCTCTATTCCCTCATTCCCTCTCAAGGGAAATGGCGACACTGTGCCCCATTTTGTCACTCTGAAAAGAAACCTTATTGGCTGTAAATTAAAGCTCTGCCGTGTTTTAAGGCTTTGAAGTTGGAGGCTTAGAGATGATCTGGGACTCACGGAAAGAAAAGGGGAGAGACTGGGAGGAGAAGTCCACAAAATTCAAAACATTTAGAGTAAAGCAGCTCTGAATAATCTCCCTTCAATCAGTCTCCTTTAACAAAAATATCATTCACAAGCACGACTCCTCCCTGCTGCTGGATTCACTGGGATATTAGGACGAGAATGGAATACAGTCAAAAAGTTCATCTCAAAAATTCCATATAACCAATCAACATTTCATACACCGTCTCTACATTGAAAAGAACCAACGCTGTGCTGCAGCATAATAGCAGTTGTCGACACTGCAAGTGCTGAGGCTCCACATCACCTCAGAACGGCCACCAACAATTAACCAACCAGCTGTAAGTGAGACTAAATGTGAGACTAATGTGTGAATACTTTGTTTGTGACTAACAACAATACAGTGGCATTAAAGCACACTTTGCAAGATAATATTACTTAGTTAGAATAAAAAAATACTAATACTAAAACACAATAATTTAAACTACTAGGCTAGAGACCAGAAAAACATAACATATGCAGGCTTTGGTGTAACAGCCAAAAGTTAGGCCATTTAAATATATAAAAAGTAAAATTTTAATCTTAATATTGCTAAGCAGAAGAAAAAAATATTGATAAAGGGATACTTCACCCAAAAATTTGCTCGCCCTCAAACCAGTCTAGGTGTATATGACATTCTTCTTTCAAATGAATACAATCGGAGTTATATGTCCAACGAATAAAAATGTCCTGGCTCCTCCAAGCTTTATAATGGCAGTGAGTGGAAGCCCAAAAAAGTGCATCCATCCATTATAAAAGTAATCCACATGGCTCCAGGGGGCTTAATAAAGGCCTTCTGTATTCAACTTATGAAGAAAGTGTAACGCCTCTCGCAATTCAAAGTGTTTACGTTATATGCGACGTCATCGTCCCGCCATTTACGCTTTTTCCATAAGTTGAATACAGAAGGCGGCCCGCCGGAAGTAACGTATAACATGTTAATTATTGATATTTTTCTTACAAAAACACATCGATTCGCTTCAGAAGGCCTTTATTAACCCCCTCCCCCCAGAGCTGTGTGGATTACTTTTATAATGGATGGATGCACTTTTTTGGTCTTCAAATTTTGGACTGCCATTCACTGCCATTATAAAGCTTGGAAGCGTCAGGACATTTTTTAGAAGAAAGTCATATACACCTAGGATGGCTAGAGGGTGAGTAAATCATGGGGTAATTTTCATTTTTAGGTGAAATATCCCTTTAAGCCTATCATTATTTTCATGTTATGACCAATAAATAAATAAAATAAAACACTAAAACATTTTAAATGTGTAAATTAACCGTTGTTGATATTTAAAAATCACCAAAACAAACACGCCCCTATTTTGATAGCGCCGCCCCACACATACGTAACCCAGGCAACGACTATGGGGGAATCTGTGTGTTACTATGGCAATCCAGGTCGAATGTTCAATGAAAAATGTCATCCCTTCCATCCCAAAAACACAAACAGTTCTCATGAACAACTCGATGGCACGAACATGACAGTCCAGCTAACAAACATATTACAATTATGACCAGATTAGAGGGTTATAGCGATCACAATAACACAAACCGTTCTCATGAACAACTCGATAGCACGACAGACCAACTAACGAACATATTACAATTATGACAAGATTAGAGAGTTGTATAGATCATGAAAAGAGGAAACAAACAGACCGTGAGGAGGTTTAGACGCTCCAGGCTTATACGGTGTGGAAATGAATGGGTCTTTATGATCGCTGAAGTTAACGACGATACGATTGCAAATGAACAAACAAGTGAACATGACACGAGCATATTCAAGCAAAAGACAGCATATATTAGTTCTGTGAAACAAAAAAACAATGTTACTCGCCTATCGAGAAGAAATAAAGCAACCTCGGCGTCCGATTGCAGGCCTTCGCTCCTTGAGTTCTCTCCAGCGCTGGAAAGCTGATACTTCTTGCCTGATCGTCAGCCTTCTTTTGTTCCACAGACATTTTCCCTTTTTTCTTTTATCGGTCATGTCTCTCTTTCTGTCGTCACTCGGATAATGTCTGTGTCTTTTTAATAATGACGTGCACTGAGCGCCCTCTTCTCCCTGTCATTAGTAGACACGCCCCTTACTGCTGATTGGCTACAAGTTTGTTTAGGTATTCAGCCTGAGTCTTTATAATAAGGTCAAAATGCTAAAATTAGTTAATGCATTAACTAACATATAACAATAAGCAATGCATCGGTTACAGTATTAATCTTAGTTAACGTTAATAAAAATATAACTGTTCATTGTTATATCATCATGTTAGCTCATGCAGGTCCATTAATCAGATATAACTTTTGATTTTAATAATGTATTTCTAAATGCTGAAATTAATATTAAATAAGATTATTACAAATGGAACCTTATTGTAACAAAATGTGTAACCATTTCATTTAGGAATCACAACATATAAAGTATGAAAAATTTACATTCATTTTCATTTTATATAATTTTAATTTTTACATTTAACAAAATGATTGATGATTTTAAAGATTAACGTTAAATGATCATTACATTATAGCAATGGTAATCTAAAAAATAAGCCATTGTGGTACTGATAATAATTGTGGTAATTCATCATAAAATATTTTCAGCTGAGTAGAGCATCAAAAATAGAAACAGCAACTATAGGTCCATCACAACACAAAGTGTGTCACAGTGTATACAGCTCAGGTGATTATAATGAGAGCGACCTAGTTGTCACATTGCAATGTGACGCACCCACTCATCCAGCACAGAAGTGAAATCTGAGGCAGTCTCTGGTTTGATATCTCTCCATTAGCACAGCGAGTATAGCGCATCTGTTTGTGCCTGTGCACGCTTATGTACAACTCTGATGTGCAGTGTTGTGATGGGAGACAGTGAGGATGGACGAGAGCTGACAAGTTGGTAAAAGGTCAGAGATGTGTTTCTCTCATCTCTAAACGTTCTCCGTTACGTCTTATCTTCACAAACAGAATGTTCCTCCTCCGAATGCCTGCCATTTCTGTACAAACTTCCATTATATTGCCTTGCACTGTCAAAATTTAAGAGAGGAAGACAAATCTGATAACAGGATGTGTGTTTGGGGCGTATGCAGTAAATAGTGGATTTTCGTGAAGGGCGTTTCATGACTTTCCTGACACGCATTTCTCTCATAAAACATTTTTTTGGTTGATGTCATGCATTTTACTATCACGCTTTCCAATCTTGTTTCATTATTTCTCTTACCCGACCTTCAAAATATGAGCAGTATTCACACATACAAATATCCATGGCCTGATTTATCAGCAGCAAATCCTCTTTGCCATCGGTATCAGAGGACGGTAATGGTGTTTGTATCGGTCCATGGAGGTGGCATTCATCTTAACCCACTTTTAGGCAATAATCTACATAAACTCCACCATCTCCTGAGAGACTGACGGCACAAGACAAATTACACCTTCAGGGCAAATGTGATTGTGGGTCCACCGCGTTTATGTGTGTGCAGATATGGTCCTTTGATAGCATTTTACAACTCTACGGAGCGCCTGGCCACCATGTAATCCAATGGTGTTTAACACAACAGGAGCTGGCTGCAAATATCGGGTTTGTAAACTAAAATTGTAAAGGCAGTATCGGAGATAGGATTCATGAATCTCACACACACACACACACACACACACGTCCCTTCTCAGGAAGTGTGATAATGACAGTTTGATTAGCTTTTAAGTGAAGACCTCTCTGGCATATCTCCTGTGGGGCTTTTACACCTCATCCCCTATTAGCATGATGCACAACATCTGACCACAGCTGAACACATACATTAGTCACATGATTAGAGAAAAAAAAACACTGGTGAGAGCACGCGTGTTAAACTACTTTGCAGTCAGTATTCCCATGCTAAAAATACATCCTCTTCCTCTACTGGGAAAGGGAATAAAGCAAATCAATTTCGAGAACCAACAGAGAATTAAATGAAAAACAATTTTAGATGGCAAACGGTATGCGTCATGCTGGTTGTTGTACTACAACAAATGGAGATTTATGAAGATATAATGCATGTGCACAGAGAGACCACATGTGCAGGCGAGACAGTCAAGTGAATCTATTCAGCACCATGGACAGCAGCACAAGTCTGAAATCACATTCGCTAAAAAAAGCTTTTCAAATCTCCTCCAGCTCATCCTGGAACTGGAGGAACTGAACTGCTGCCACAACCAAAACGTATCCATTCTCACACATCAACACAGAATGCGCCTAAAGTGAAGAAATCTCAAAACATTTTGGGCCTTGGTTATTTAGTTTCGTCCAGTGTTGTTAGTAACTGAAACTATAAAAAAAAAAAAAAAAAAAAAAAAAAAAAAAAATCACTGTGGTTAAAGGAAGTAAAAAATAATAAAAAATAATATAAACAGACTTAAAAAAAAAAAAAAAGGTATATAAAATATTGCCTTTGCAACCAACTACAATAAAATAAGTTGAAATGACTAAAACTGACATAAAAGCTAAATATAAATATATATAAAATAATATTAATAATAATAAAATGACAAAACCACATAACATTACAAAAGTTTTATCTAAAATTAAAATTAATAATTAAATAATTAAATACTAAATATACACTATACTAAAATAACACTGGTGTGTTCTATTAACAAGCATGTTAATATCAGGTGTAAATGGGGTCTTAGAGTCAACAGATATAGCCTGTATTCTATTACAGTGTTTGCAAGGCAGCTATATAATACTTTAAATGTATTTATAGTTTAATAGTAATAATTTGAAGGTGCGCTGTAGTAGTTTGAGTAATTTTGTAGTGTTTTTGTGTAAACTTTTGTATACTTAAGGTTAAATTTTGAAACTCTCTCAAATAGAATGTTCAGCATTAAAATTGTGTTATGACGCGATCATGTGTTTCTTTTAAACAACCAAAGCGGATGAACTTTAACCTTTTTCTTTTGCTGCCTTCAAGCACTGCTTTTTCCTTTGTGAAGATCAGCGCTACTCGTTTGACCGACATTTAACATCAGATGAAAAAAATCCCTCCATTGACCTTATTCTTACAATCATTTGCATACTGAACTGTGAATGGTCTTGCATATATTTAACCATTTATAGCCACCTTTGCACAGCACAGTGATCATGTTCTGATTCTTGTGTGCAGCACACTGACATTGCATTTAAGTAGATCCCAAGCCTACAAGCAAGTGACCTAAAAATGTAACACGCACGCATGCACTGGTATTTCCTTCAGGAAGTGCAAATATAATGTTATTTCTTCTACCCACATTTAATGTGTGACTACACAACAGCACACATACACACACACACACAAATCCTTCTATTGATCTCAAAATGCGGCTACATGCCACAAGACTTCCCAGGAATCATCCCTGAGAAACAGATGCATGACAGCAACACAGGCGGCAAAAGTGACTTAATAGGCGGAAATTACGAATACATGCAAGGGGAAGTGTTTCTGTCCATTCACGGTAGCATTTCCATCCCTCACCGAGGCCTGTTCTCCAAATACAGAGCCCTCGCAGTCAGATAAATGATGTAGCCATGGAAAGAGGCATTCAGGTGGAACATATTGCATTCCAGGCGACATGGTTCGCTCCTACATGAAGTGCCATCACTTCCCTCTCTCCCTCCACTCCTCTCGCCTTTGCTTCTTGACGGTCTCAAATGTGTGCTGATGATAATCAACAAGTTTTTACAGAGACGTAACCTGACGTTTAAATATTGGCTGCAACACCAACAAGCGAAACCCTTGTTGAATGATGTTTTATACGCTTTGATGTCAGCCTGAGTTTAGATTTAAAATATGAAATTATGTCAAGAACAATCAGATCATCCAATACTGTTCAAACGAACACTTTGTGAATTGTAATTCTAAAGAATGTCAGCTGCATGAAACCAGAAAATCTTCACTGGTCAAAAGTCAAGCCAAGTCTAAACAAGCACCATCAAGATTTACCAAACCCCTGGTGGTTTATTTACCTTAAGATATTTTAACATAAATAAACATACAATAATACTAGTTGCTGCAGACAGAAGATTTGTACTTTCTACACTCCCATGTTAAGAGCATAGGAGATTCATCTCATAATTTTCCTCTTTCACGTTGATCAAAGGTTTTTTCCCCCCAACCAACTATGACCATGACAAGTGATGAGCAACACTACATTTTGGTTTCTCTTTCTGCTGCATAACACAGTTAGCCCCACTTACAACAAAAGCTCCTTGGACCAAAGTTAGCCTCCTCATGAATATTATACATCAAATATAGACCTTTGATTGCGGAAGTTGAGAATATGTAACCCTCATTCCCATTCAGTCGGTCACGTTCAACGCCATGCCGATGACAGAAGAATAGGGATCCCTGTAGTGTTGCCGCAACCATTCCCCTGCGTGCTTCAGCTCCAAGGAGAGCAGTTCCTATTCGTCGGTCATCCACATGGCGCCGAATGTGACCGACTGAATGGGAACATTGTGTATAAATCCCGAAATTCTCTGAAGGAAAACAATTAAAACATTTTTTTTTTAAAAGGTTCAATTTTTAATGAAACTATTTTTTTTCATTTAAACTTTGCTCTTGCCTAAAATCTATTTATAATCAACATTTCTCTCAACTCACCCACAACCTTTTCCACAAGCTTTTTTTTTATTGTTGCAATGCATGTTTACAATTTTGGGATTGATAAGATATTTGTTAATGAAAAATGTATATTTTTATTCAGCAAGGACAATGCGAGATTAAAGTATATTAAAATAGAAAAAGTAATAATATTTCACTTATTCATATTACTGTGTTTATTTAATCACATAAATGCAGCCTTAGTGAGCATAAGAGCCATCTTTATAACAAAAAATATATATATATATATTTTAACCCAGCAAATGCTACCCAAGTGTTTGGCAAACAAAAGGTAGAAGCACAATTACGTCGTGTATCATTTGGAAAAGCCTCTACACCTGGAAAGCTTTAAACTGCCATCTAAGCAGGCAGCCCACTAGGTTTTTGGTACACAGCTACAGCATCTCAGTTACTGAGGTGGTTAAGGTCAATGTAAGGTCACAGGTTGGAGATTTCAGAGAGCGTCTCTCACACAGCAGTCCTTCTCTCTGTCTCAGCGTGGCTCTCTGCTCCAATCACAGCTCTCCCTGCTGTGGGAGATAATGAAGGCAGGCGGACCCCTCTCGTCAGACGGCCTATCAGCATCACAGAGGTATAATCAGCACAGGCAACCCCCTCCCTAGCTCGCACACACATGCACACAAATTATTCATCCCATGTCTCGCATTCCATCGCTAACCCTTCTTGTTCGTCTCCCTGCTTCTCCATCATTGATTGCTTCAGCTGTTTTCCCCATCCACCTCCACGCTTGCGGCTGGTACGTGATGCGCTTGTGATTTCTAGAACACGTTGGTCGCTCGGATGAAAAAGTGGCACGTTGCACATCAACTTGCCATTTGTTCACCCTGCGAAGAATATTTGCATGGTGCCAGTAGGACGGCAAATAGGATAACTGGCCATTTCTGAGTCAGTGATGTTTTTACAACACGCTGCGCGTCATTCGCTAGTCAGGACGTTCGCATGAAGTAACCGTGAGCAATGCTAAATAGATTGCAGTCCAATAGGATGTTCGCTTTTGAACATTTGCATAAATGCCTCTGAGACATCACAGTGTCTCAGATGTAAACTATGCTTGAGTTCCTCCCACTCAGAGTAGGGAATCGATTCACGAGTGATGCTTAACGATGTGCAGCCGCAGAGGTACAGAGAGAACCAGACTGCATCAGGAGGTGGAGAAGGTCTAGGATTGCGTGTCTTGCGGTCTATGCAGCCCACTCAGACAACCTCTCACTTGTGCTCTGTGCAACGCAGCTGAGATGCATCACCACACTGCTCTACTGAGGAGAATTTTCAGTCCTTACAAAGCTTTGGTGCTGAAACTCTGGCGATGATCTCATCTATTAAACACAACCACAATCAGTTTACTTTTCTCTGACAGGGACTTGTCACACCATATCTACAAACAAACAGCATATCTACAGGCGTGATTTTTTCCCCTCTCTCCCCAAACCACAACATACATGACCAATTAAATCTTTAGAATCAGCTTTGGGGCAGCGTTTACGCTTTACTGGTTTTTGTGTGTGTGTGTGTGTGTGTGTGTGTGTGTGTGTGTGTGTGTGTGTGTGTGTGTGTGTGTGTGTGTGTGTGTGTGTGTAGTGTGTGTGTGTGTAGTGTGTGTGTGTGTGTGTGTGTGTGTAGTGTGTGTGTGTAGTGTGTGTGTGTGTGTGTGTGTGTGTGTGTGTGAGAGTGGGGGTGGGGGGTGTTGGAGGGTTGGCATGCTATCTACAGCAGCCAAAAACATGACTTATTAAAGGGAGTGTTAACACAAAAATTACAATACTGTCATTATTTGCTCACTATTATGTCGTGCCAATCCTGTATAACATACATGACAGGTGCATTTTGAAGTGAATATTCTGGCCACTCTTTCCCCTCAGAACCAAAAAGAATGACGTCTCAGGTTCCCCACAGCCCAAAAAAAAAAAAAAAAAAACAACATAAGCAGTCCATATAATTTGTGTACTTTTCAAGTGTTCTGAAGACTTGTTCAATTTGTGTGAGAAACAGACTAAAACTTGAGTCAGGGAATCTGAGATGAGAACTAGATCAGTTCGAACTGTGAATGAATCATTCAGACCATATTTGTGAACTATATAAAGTGATTGAGAATGCAATCTTACACTTGTCTCATGGTTAAATATAATTTGCCAGTAAAGAACTTGTTAAAGGGGTCATGAACTGATAAAGTTTCCTTGATCTTTTGACACATAAGAGGTCATTGTACTATAAAAATGTCCTGTAAGTTTCAGAACTTGAAGAGAACTCATTAGTCCAAAAACAGCTTTTATTGAAACCAAGCTCAGAAAACAACTCGTTTTGGATTTTGTCACATTATTATGTCATAGTGCGACAAAAGACAGCCTCTGCAGAAGAAGATCAACACCTACTTCTATATCATTGTCTCTCTAGCCCTGCCCACCAATTCACACGTCATGAAGTAGCAAATACAAGAGCGAGAAGCAAAGGATTACTCCAGCAACAAAACAACAGAAATGCCTCTGAAGATTACAAGATATTTTGAAGTGGCAAGTTGTGGAAAAAGTTGTGGAAACTTTGCATTGCCATCTTTGTCATTCTAACATTAAGAAAGTGTGGATGAACTTTATTTTCATTTGACACTGTTCATTTGTTCGCTTCATTTTACAGCAGATTTGTTTGAACACAGTTCGACACTAAAATATAATGCAGTGCCAACTACATTGGATCCGACATTAATGTGACCAGCAACACACAAGTGTGAGTAACAGCGTTTTTAATATGTGTCACTACTGCTTTATCTGTTACAGATCGTTTGATATATGCTGAGTATTTATACTGTAGCGCCGCAGTCAAACTTGTGATACTTGTGAATTGCTGTTCTTTGCTTCGGCATTTATGGGGTTAATGCGTCGGATTGTCAGATACGGAAGAAAGCATATAGAACATTGTTATTGTTTTGATCTAAGCCATTCACTGTAATCATGAAAAAAAGCTTCAGTGAACGACCTCTTCTGTTTTGTCATCAGTAAGACATTATAACGTTTGATTTGATTTAAACCATAACACTGCAAATGACAATGTATACGTTTTTCACTTTTATCATAAAAGATAAACTATGAATAGCCTAAAAGAATGACAGTGTGACAAAGTAAACAATGGTACATTCATTCATAGCGCAAGTACTGTAACTTTATTTGCCACAACCAAGACTTATAAAGCACATGTAATATGCATAGATGTTTCATATGTTTCAACTACGTAACAAGATATTTTTCAACATCAGAAGTTTTCAAACACACGTGTAATGGCGGGGAACTTGAAAATGATTTTAATATGCAAAATTGTAACCCAATCATAGAGGTGGGCGTTTACTTCCAAGTCTTGAATGCGTACACGACTATCAAAATGGTAAGACTATTAAGATGGTTTTGATGTAAAAACTCTGACAACATAATAAATGTACCTTGAGAACATTATAAAAATAAAAATAAATGCACTTTGGTCTTCTCCTTACACAAAGCCATCACATGGATTCAGGAGACTTAAAAAATAAAATATAAAGTAAAAGTCATATATTTTTTTCCCTAGAGTATAATAGCCCTGGTCTTCATTCACTTCAATTATATTATATAGAAAAAAGTATCCAGGATATCCTTCAAAAATTTATTTTTGTTTGTTCAATAGAAGAAAGAAAGTCATACAGGTTAGGAACAACATAAAGATTAGTAAATAATGAATTTTCAATTTTATGAGACACCACAAATGAAGACACAGCAAATTCCAAAGACACATTACTACATAAGGTCATTCTGCAGCTGTGCTGAACTCCCGTTTTATTAGAAAACATAGAAGTGTCGTACAGCGCACATGACAGAGGATACCCTTGTGTGTAGTGGCTATAGAGGCCAAAGCACTGTTTCCTCTGTGTAAGCAAAACACGTCGATTGTATTGCAGCAGAATGCCAATGCAAACCTGTTTGGTGATACAAGCTTCTAATGACAACAAACACTGCATACATATGCGAGCGCCGGGACCCTAAAGACAAGCCTCATGCATACTGCATGACTAAACTCATAACACGCACAAATAATGAGGTGAACGCAAGTGTGTGGAAGACTGAGGTGGACAGACTGTGCCGGCGCAGCCCTCTCAGGAAAATACAAAAATTTCTTTTTGGATTACATCAAGAGCAAGGAGGAAGTGAGATGGTAGAGGTTAAGTCCTCATTGCTCTACATATTGGAGCTCAAATATGGAAAGCAGAAGCATGGCAGAGGGAGAAAAGGGGGGCTTAATCCATTTTGATCCCCTCCCCTCTGCCAAGCAAACCCCACAAACAAAGGCATGCCCAAAAAAAATATCACATCCACCTCCGCTACAGAGAAGTCGAATGAAGGCACAGGATGGGCTCCTCAGCATGGTAATCTCCATAAAGCAAACTATGCCAAAAGTCGTGAGATTATTCTAAATGTCACCTTTTTAATAAGCATTTCAAAACATCTATTCCAACACTGGTGACAGATAACATATCTATCCTCTGGAAAAATGGTTGGAGATGTGTAAATGTGTACAGGCTGGGAAAATATGCTATATTTCATAGTGACCCTTTCCAGAAACAGCTCATATGTACTATTAAACCAAAATCTAAAGTAATTGTTACAATAAATATGTCTTCAACAATGTAGATATCATTATTAAACTATCTGATCTAACACGGAGCAAGAATCCCTCCAGTTGTCATGCCAACACCTGTGAATTTCCTGTTGTAGCTTCAGTTTCATTTTTGTGTTAAATAATAATAATAATAATAATAATAATAATAAAAAAACAGCATCATAAATTAGAAACCTGTCTGTTAAAAGTTAAAAATTTTTCAGTAAAATATCCAAAAACCACTAGGCCAGTGTTATATATTTTGTTCAGTTGAGTACTTACAATATCCCAAATGTTTCCAACTATATGTAAACTATTTGTAAAATTGCCATTTCAACCAAGGAATCGGGCGTGTGAGGGAGTCGCCTGTCAATCGCGTCAGTGCAACAAGTGTCATAGCAGCCACCATAACATCATAACATCATTTTCAACACACTCAAATGTATCTAATATGATAAACAGAGCTGCATTACCTCATACTCATGACTGGAAAACCGGAAATGGCGCCGGCGACTGTGGCATAATAAAAGTCCCGCTGCTCGCGAGGCGTGTGTTGCATTCATCTTATTAAGAATCACTCCAGTGTCCTTGTAGCCTGACAAGCCAGAGCCACATCAAGATGTTGGGTCTAGGAACACACCGTTGGCAGGGCTCAATCCGAGGGGCGGGATAAACAGTTGTCTTTCAAATTCCCTCTGCACACAGTAGGATATCGCTACAACCAACCAGAGCAACAAAGGAGGTGAAACGGAGCTAGTTGATAGATTAAACTTTTGCCGTATCCAGTCTGCAAAACTCAGAACACGTCTTTCTTTTTTTAAGAATGACTTCAGTGCTGTTCTTTGTTCTTTTCTTAAATAAAAGCTTAACTCAAAGTCTTCCAGAGTCACGGCCAAAGCCGATTCGAAAGACCGCTGCTCGCCAGCTTCTTTGTTTTCTAGTAGCACGCGGAACCACCGCAACTCTGCCGTCATTATGTTAAGCCCGCCCACCGACTCTATACACAATGTGATTGGCCTGACCAGAGTTTGGTTTTTCCAGCTCGAAAGCAACAGAGAGTTGCTAAACGACCCTGGCTGCAAATTACATTTGCTGCCGCTAGGGTTCTCCTAGATTTCTAGGCTAGCGTCCTTGCTCAGCTCCCACAACACTCGGTCCTGCTCTGCTTCATACAGTAACGTTAATAATAGCATCCATGAACATGATTTCTGCCCGAGTCCTATCCTGATTCTTTTCCACTGGCTGTGAGGGGAAGACCACACGTCCCAAGATTCTGCGCTCAAACTTGGTATCAAACTACACTTTTGATTAGGCAACCTCTAGCGGACGGAAAAGTTACATAGTAATTTTAAAACTTAAAAGGTACACTATTCATAATAAACTCAACATTTATCTCAGAAATACCTCATGGTGCATGTTTCTGCCTGAATAATAAACATTTTAAGGCATCATGGGTGTGATCCTTATCCAAAACAGTGCTGTTCCAAAATGCAGGCATCCAGGCATTTTAATAATGATGTCTCCTATTAAGTTACCTTGTTGGGGCCAAATTATAAGGTAGCACTGCATCTAGCCTTGGTGAAGAAGGCAGTCGGAAAATTGCATGATGATGATGAGCTCAATGAAAAATCATTCCATTATAGAAGTTGATGCAAGAGAAATATTGATGCTGTAATTATTAATTCAAGTACTGATAAAAAAAAAAAAAGAATGGAAAATTTTTTAAATTGCATAAATATTAGTAGAGTGACTCGTCACTGGTCTCACGATTCAATTTGATTACGATTATTATGTCAATGATTCAATATCACAATGCATAATGATGAATCAATGCATTGCAATATTACTGCACATGGCAACATTTTCGTCAAAGAATACAAGCAATCAGATATATGAATTCCTTTTTTAATTTATATGCTTCAAGTACACCTCCTAAATGTAGTCAAACAAACCTTAAAGGATTAGTTCACTTTAAAATGAAAATTACCCCATGATTTACTCACCCTCAAGCCATCCTAGGTGTGTATATGACTTTCTTCTTTCTGATGAACACAATCAGAGTTATATTATTGAATATCCTGACGCTTCCAAGCTTTATAATGGCAGTGAACAGGGTTCACGAATTTGAAACTCAAAAAGGTGCATCCATCCATCATAAACATACTCCACACGGCTCTGAGGGGTTAATAAAAGGCCTTCTGAAGCAAATTGATGGGTTTTTGTAAGAAAAATATCCATATTTAAAACTGTATAAAGTAAAATATCTGGCTTCCGCCAGACCAACTTTCATATTCAACAAAGCAGTTCAAAACACTTGCGCTACGTCCGACGTCATATGTCGCTCCAGTTACGCTTTTGTTGAAAAAGCTGAATGTAAGTTGAATACGGAAGGTGGTCTGGTGGATATTTTTCTTACAAAAACCCATCGATTTGCTTCAGAAGGCCTTTATTAACCCCTCAGAGCCGTGTGGAGTATGTTTATGATGGATGGATGCACTTTTTTGAGCTTCAAACTCGTGGGCCCCGTTCACTGCCATTATAAAGCTTGGAAGAGCCATGATATTTATTTATATAATTCCGATAGTGTTCATCAGAAAGAAGAATGTCATATACACACCTAGAATGGCTTGAGGATGAGTAAATCATGGGGTAATTTTCATTTTAAAGTGAACTATTCCTTTAAGTCTGAACATGGCAGATAACAATAGCATTCAGAAATAAGGAACAAAAGTTAATACTAAAAGCACATGAACCTGTCAGGTAGTGTACTTAAGTTACAATAACGCTCACAGACACACACCTGCACACACACACACACACACACGCGCTGTAAATGTTAAAATAGTGAGTGCATTTTTTTATTACCTGCTTTTGTGTTTCTCCTCCCTCAGCCATTTTACACTAGTGAGACAAACGCATATGCAACAAACGACATCAGAGAAACGTCAGTAGGCTATAACGGATACAATGTATTATGGTCTATTACTGCATCGATGCAGAATCCTCCATGTCCGCATCGCGATGCTTTGTATAAATGATCAATTTTAACACCACTAATAAATATATATTATTTGATAGAATGGTGGATAGAACAATAGACAGATCAGACGATGAGACAGACAGACAGATCAACGACGAAACAAACAGACAGAAGGACAGACAGATAGGCGACGAGACGGACAGACAGCTTGATGACGGGACAGACAGACTGTTTGACCAGACAGACAGATTCTACATAGGTTCCACTTCAGCTAGGAATCTCACTTTGTTTTGCTCAGTGCTCACTTACATATAATAAGACAAAGCACAAAAAAAGTCTTTGGGGATCTTTTGAAGAAAGTAAATGGGTCTAATCTTTTGCCAACAACGCTTTGAGAAAGTCATCTGGGGACTCTGTTCATCAGAGTTGGCACGACGGTTCTTTTTATTACTGCAGGAATGGGGCTTTACTCTTATTAGTGGCTCATGGTCTTTCTCTCCAAACTCTGGAAGTTCTGAGGCCACATGTGTCTGCAGAGCCACTCAGATGCACTCAGACAGACAGTTCAGGTCCTCGGCTCATTACAGCAATAAAACCGCAGAGCGGCGAAATCCTCTTTTGGCCCTTTGTAATCCTCCACAATCACACCAAATTATATCTGCAGAACGCTATATGACAAATACCCAAGAGGGTTGGAGAGGAGGAAAAGAGGACGGACAGAGGCACAGAGGGATGAAGGAGCTGAACAACAGAGCACTCGGTTCGTGTAACCTTTACGTCTCATGGCACGGTCGTCTCGTCAGACATGCTTCACAGAGGAAGACGCTGGGATTGGCACATCACCCATCCACACCCCCCCCCCACCCCCACCGATATGTGCGCCTGAGTGTGCTCTGGATGGGACACTCGATCAGAGAGCCCAGTGATACAAAAAACTGAATCCTTTTTATGCAGTAATTTAAAGTCAGTGTGAGCGGTCCTTTACTACAGGAGCCATTACTCAAATGATGACAGACAAAGTGAACTATAAGGGTGTCAAAATATGAGAAATATATTCTCAGACTTTCAATCTGGCTCAATCTATCAATGGAACCGAAATAGTCTCTAACCTAATTTAATGGGATAAATGAAATGGAAACAGAAAAGGTCCAATTCGTGAGAAGACACAATTGAGCGTGAATGAATTTGAATAGAAATGGAGCAGTCAAATTCTAAAGGACTTATCTTACCCACTCAAAACTGCTGACAACCAAAAAAAATCCTTGCTTAAATGATTGCATAGACTATCCTATATTGAACGATATTATATACTGTACTAAATTGAAATAACACAGCACGAGTCACATGTGCACATTTTCTTAATAAAAAGGACAACCTTTCACCTTCACACTACAGACTGAAGTGGGTCAGTAAAAAAATTCAATGCTTTATGTTGTCAACAAGATGCAGAGCTCACTGCAAAGACAAACGGGAGGGGAGGGGTTATGCCAAAAGTCACAGCCGAATACACTAGCACTTATATTAATAGACAAGCACACACATGCCAAGTTGAAACCTCACAGCAAACCAGCAGTAATGTCCTCCCACTGATCTAGCGAGAGGTGAAAGTGCTAAAGGGGGAGGGTTTGTTTTGAAATCGCTCAGTATTCTCTTCTCTAAAAGATCAATTTGTTCTATAGAGAGAGCAAAGAAGTCCAGCCTTCTTTTGTCTGTGGAAAGTGAAGCATTGGACAAGTGTGGCAGGGGAGTCAGCCTCTGAAACACAACCTCCAACACAACACAAGCGACCGCTCACAACTACACATGGCTTCATGCCAAGAACAGTTGCTATTGATTCACGGCCTGAGGTTCCCTTTTCTTAACACTGTATGTATGAATATGTATATGAATGAAGGTGTGTGAAGATATAGAACAACAATATTTTTGTGGAATACGTTAAATTAAATTATTTCAATCACTTGAAACAAAAAAAGAAAAGACAAAAACATAAATAATGCATGGTCATAAATATTGCCAGAAGAAATGGGGCATTATTAAGAGCATTTTTAAGATCAATATTATTCCAAGAAATGTATGCAGTGTGCTGTGTATACATTTCATATTTATATGCTCAATAATAATCTAATAAAACATATTATTTTTGTCTGAACTGTCCAGTTAAAATTCTGACACCAAATAACCAAAATATTGCCTGAAATATTGAAAGACACAGCCTTTGGCAGAGCTTTATGAAATTTTAATATTAACTTTTTCTTTGGTCCTTACAACACAGAATCTGATTTTATTTATTTATTTTTTTAAAAAAGAAAAAGAAAGAAAACTCAACCAGCAATTATTTCATGGGTGTCTGCATTTGGCAAAGAAAATGAGAAAGGGAAAATAATTAAGAAAATCTCAGAGTACTTATCAACAAGAAAGAGCGGATAGGCATCAGCAGAAAAGTAATTTCACCGTTTCTGATTGTGTCCCAGGCCTTATGGGGGGTGGCAGAGTGTTAAATACTTCCTCTTGTGCAGTCAGCAATTTCCTGTGTGCACGGATTCATGGGCTCTCCGTTGACCTTGCGTTTGGGAATGGGTGACTGCGTGCAAGCTAGGATGAAAAACGTAGTAACATCAGTTGTGGCGTCAAATGTTAATCATCCTCAGTGTTTTAACTGGTGTTTCGCAATTTAAATAGACAACTTGAAGTATCTCATTTCTATAGCTGGTTCACCCCTTTTATTCATTGCTCCGCCTCCAAAATTCACAAACACTTTACAGCCCGCACATAACCGCCTCGCTCCCGATCGCAGCCATATGAGGCTGCAGCACTGACAAGGACGCTAAACAGCGCATTTTCTAATCTAGCATCACTAGCTGGCTTCCGTTACACTCGCAATGCAAGAGTGGATGTCTATTTATCATAGCAGAAGAGAAGCAAAATAAGCTAAATGAATGAACAAAATGACAAGCACAAAAAAAAAATGAACATGCACAAGAATAAATACAAGCAAGAGTTAGTCGCCAGCAGCACAGTAGCTCCAGGCAAACAATGAAACTCAAAACTGTCCTTTAACTATAGTTAACATACAACAGCATTTTTTGGTTCTGTGAAACCGCAAAACAAATGTTACGTTACTGATTGGCTACACATATGTTGTGGCCCTCGGTCCGACCAACTTTTCAACAGCGTTTTTGAAAAATCGCTTACTGCACCTTTAAGTAGTGTACAAATTATTCTTAGTTTATAAGCTAGCCTTGCTTTTTCTGATCCATAATTTGCCAGACTGCTGCTTGGTTTGAAAAGGACTTCTATGCGAGCATCGCCTCATACATTGCTACTGTACACTATTGACAATGGAACTTTTTTGTCTGCAAAATTTCACTGAAATTTAACCAGACTGGGACACCAGAAACACTTTCTCTTTTATATTTATTCATTGTTATGAGTTAGTTAATTACTGAATTATTAGAATGTTGATGTTTTTTGTTGATTAAAATAATTATATTTCGTTTAAGTCTCTTTTTTTACGTCTAAATCAGCCAATCAACTCATGGACCACTAAAAAACCTCCACAGACCATCGCCGGTCTGATACACAGTTTGAGAAGCACTGATCTACAGCAACGAAAGTAAGATTGAAGGGCTGAAAATATGAAATGTCAAAGCAGACAAAATATCACAAAAGCAGCATCCCACATCTCACACAACACACACTTTTCAGTGCGTCAACGCATGAGCTCTGAACATCATTGGGTTTGAACAGCACTGCTATTATACTGGGAGTGATGGTACACTTTGTATAAGGGATCACACTTCACGAACAGGCTTCCATTGTTCATGCATTGCTGTAATCATTACACGTGCGTGAAGTGTCAAGCCAACGGCAGCGCTGAGGAGGACTATGACATCATACATTGGAGATGAATGAAACGCAGCTACTGTGGTGTGCCAATAATTGCATGCCATGCTGGTACATTTCCTCGTACTGTATGTCTGCAATACCACCCCCCCATCTATAATGTGAACCTTAGGGATTCACAAAGGAAACCACGGTTCCTGGAGGCAGATACGGAAAAACATTATGACTGCACAAGCCGCAGAAGTCAGACGCTAATACTCTTACTGTACAGCCACAGACAAAGCCACAGACAGCACAGGGTTCCTGATTCCCTGGTGAGGCAGACAGCAGTGGGTTAAGTCCATAAGCTCCAGAGAACCAAAAAAAAAAAAAATCCATATTCACAGGTCTTTTGATCAAGATAGTGCCTAAAATCTTCCAAAATCTACTAATCCCTGAAGGCATGATTTTAAGTATTTAGATTTTATTTTTCCATTTTCATTTTCATATGCCTGCCAAGCTAAAACCCACTATTATTAACCTGCCGGGCACATAATCAATTCAGTGTGTCTTAATTGACTAGCCAGAGTAGAAGGGCCAAAATGACTTTTTAGATGTTATTTTAGGTAGTAAATGAATTCCATTCCCATTTTTAACACATGTTCAATCACTGAAAGTTTCTTGCTAATGCTATAATAGCATCCCCTATTTGAGAAAATATGCCCTGTGATCCAACATCTCTCCAGTTCAGTCTCTCATAGTCAGGGCTAAATGGCTTTGTGATAAGCCTGTTGTTGATGTTTTTCACTCTCTTGAAAATCAATGAATCCTGACAGTCTCCCTCCTTATTCCTGCCATAGCCACGCATTCACCATGAAATGGCTTTATTCTTCACAGACACTGACAGAGGCGTTAACATACGACCATGAATGATATTTGTAAAGAACGCTCATTCTTCAGCAAGCTCTGGGGCATCCTGTCTTCTATTCTTTCTCAGAGGCGTTGCTTCAGACTGTTTCTTTTACATTTGCTTGGATAAGTTTTGATCTGCAAGGCAGGTGTGTAACAGAAGAAAGCAGAGACAAGAATATATCATGAGGTAGCCCATCAAACATGGAGAATCAAGCAGAAAGTATTATTTTCTTTTTTTTTTTTTAGAGAAACAAATGTTTAGTTATTTAAAGGAGCTATTATGCTCCTTTTATACAAGATGTAAAATAAGTCTCTGATGTCCCCAGAGTGTGTATGTGAAGTTGTAGCTCAAAATACCCACAGATATTTTTTATAGCATGTCAAAATTTTCACTTTTTGAGGGTGAGCAAAAACGCGCCTTTTTTGTGTGTCCCTTTAAATGCAAATGCTGCCCCCTTTCAGGAAGAGGGCGGAGCTTCAAGAGCTCGAGTTAGCAGCTCCGATTACTTCATGCAGACACGTACTGAAAATGTCAGAAACTGTTCAGCCTTTTATGTTCAAACCGGAGTCGGACAATGATGGAGAGACTCAAGAAGAAGTGACAACATGTAGAATGAAACGGGACGTTTCTGAATGGTTAGTTGATTCATTTATGTAGCTGATGTGGAGTTACAATCTTCAAGTCATTGATTAGCAAGTCATTGATTCTGTCATGAGAATATATAAATCGTTTTATTATATAATCATCTTGCTTTTATGACATACAATTGCATTTGTGTTATGTACTGTATTGCAATAAATGTGAAAAGACGTATGCGACAGCTTGAGCAGACTCCCAAATGTACTACAACAACGCTTCCTCTTCTCTAAGGCCCTGTACACACGAAGACACATTTAGCTGTATACGTATCAGCATTTCATCCAGACGGATCCGACGTTTTGGGAGCCTGAAACCGCCATTTTTTTTAAATCGGGTCCCATAGTGGATAAATCTGAAAACGACACCCTTGCATTTTCGTGTAATCCATATATTTTGTAAAACAATGATGTCATCACCCCACATCTCGCCCAAGTCTTCTCTGATTTTAGTGTATCGCTGTGGCAGAATTACAGTGCCGCATACGGGTCTGGCATGTATACTACATTGTTTTGAGTCGGTTTCAGAGGTTTCTTAATTTTAGGGTTGGTGATGTCATCAACCTGGGACATCTGACACACTAACTAAAGTTAAAAAAGTGAAATCATAATCAAACAAATTTAAAACGAAACTGTTTTGATTTGAACCGCAAATTATATACAATATCCCAGAAATTGAGCAAGCAAGAGAAAGCCTGTTTCAACCTGGTATTAAGAAGAGTTTTCACAGAGTGACTCTTTTCGGTGAACTGATCACAAGTGGTCAGCCAAGACACCATTACTGTTACTTATTATCGTGTGTTTTAAATGCCTCTTCTGTGACCATTTGCGTTCGGATTTTGTTGAGACAAAATTCAAATTCAGCGCACAAATACTATTGAATGAACGAATGATGTTAGGCAGCTTATGCAAATGAATATACTATATAGAATATACTATATAGCCTATATAGGGGTTGTTGTCCCATCTCCTGGAAATTAGTTTTTGCAGTGTGGGATGTCTGTATTATATTACCTGCAAGTACAGTTTTTGAATGTACTTTTAAAATTTTAAGTACAGTACAAGTACACTTTCATACAATACAATACTTTTTCACAAGCACAAGCATGCTTTTTATTATTTACATATTTACCATATTGTCTAATTACATTCAGTGTTTTGAATTTTGAGTAAAAAGTACAAAAAAAAAAAAAAATCAACTGCTTTTCTGGTTATGTTGGGCTTATTGTTTACATATGCTTTGTGAAATGTCTACAGCTCTTTTAACAAAAAGAGTAATTCAAACATACTCTACATTGTATTATGAGTATGTTCATAAAAACAGCTTTGTGGAAATCCACCATAAGCAAATTACAACTGACTGGCCATAAGGGGAATTAAACATCAATGGTACTTCTGGCTCGGCATTTGCTTAAATTGAGGCCACTCTCGCTCCAGGGGCTGATAGTCAGAGGAGGGCCTAACTGGGCCTACAGCAGGTGGCAAAAAAATGGCTAATGACTAAAAACAGCATCTTCATCAATGTCCAGATTGTGTTGATTGTTGCATATCCATGCATAAAATTTGCCCCACTTTTGCTAAATCTACTTACGCTGCATTTTTTTTTTTTTTTTTCACACTATTTTGGGAGGTGCAAGACGGCAGCACAAAGAAAGATGGGGGAGGGTGGCACAGCACGCCGCAATCAGAGCCTATGCTAATCGGCTTTAATCCAAGACCAAGTTTAACCAAACAATGAAAGAAGGAAGTAGAGAGAGTAAGAGAGAGTGAGAAACGAGAGCCAGATCATGTCATAAGTGAAAGGGTCAAAAAGCAAGAGTCGTTTATGTCACAACATCAGCTTCCTTTTTCAGTTCCTCATCACTGCAGTAACAAAAATAGATGGAATGACTCACAAAGTTGCTTCTAAAACCGTCCGAGATGCAAGACACCCAGGTTCAAGCATCCTGACTTTTATTCCCATACTCCCACTCCATGTTCTGTAAATGTGCGACTAGCACCTGTTAAATGATGCTTGATAATGGAGCTACGAGATATGTGCTTCATGGGTTTTCATATTCCTCACAGGAAGCACCACGGCAAGGGGTGAATCAGTGCTAAAAATACAGTCCTGCTCTACTATGAGTCATAGACCCCCTCCAGCAGGCATACTCTCCAGCCAAACACAAAGGAAGCACTGGGAGAAAGATGGAGGGAGAACGTGAAACAGACAAAGAGGGAGATGGAGTCCTAGGGGGTGGGGGTGCTTTTACAGGGGTCTTCAGAAATCTGGGATGTCATCCAAAACAAATGACGTAATCTGCAACTGTTACCTCATTAGTCTTTGATTATTCTGGAAATATGGCCAATCATCCATCAAGCGCTGGTGATGTGATGCTTGCTCAGCGAGAAAGGTCAGATTCATACCGCCAGTTCAGTATCAACACCACGGGCCATTTCTGAAATATGCATAGCATATTCATGCAAGTTGGCAAATGGAACTAGTGAATAATATTTCATTGTTCTCATCACTACAGAACATCCAATGTTATGTACATGACTTCCTAAACATGATCACCTAAATTATGCAATAATGTCATTCACTCAATTCAATTAATGTGGCTTCATTGTCATTTCTAATGATCTATTTGAACAACAAAAAGACCATTATGACTATAATGAATGACTTTATTTATTAGAGAAAGATGCGCTATTTGTAAAATTACAGTCTGAAAGATTATTATTTCTAGAATTATAAGCGCAGAGCTTATTATGCACAATACTTGTGCAATCACAAGCCAAAATTCACTCCAACAAAGTAGCGATACTTACCGTCCGTTTATCGATATCCTCATGCAAAATATTGCGATACTATGCTGTATCGATTTCTCCCCCTCTCCTATTATATGTGCACATAAATTTACATATACACTTAAAATGAATAATAGTGACAGTGCCTGTACATATGAGAATACAGAAAGCAAGAAAGCAAGAAAGAAAGCAAGAAAGCAAGAAAGAAAGCAAGAAAGCAAGAAAGAAAGAAAGCAAGAAAGCAAGAAAGCAAGAAAGCAAGAAAGCAAGAAAGCAAGAAAGAAAGAAAGAAAGAAAGAAAGAAAGAAAGAAAGAAAGAAAGAAAGAAAGAAAGAAAGGCATCACATAAATGGTCATCATTTTATCATAAGATGAATATTACAGAAATGGATCACACAAAACAAGCCTTTTGCACTCCAAGGTCAGGGTGCTTCATAGCAAACCCATCAAGGGTGTGAGGGTGGCTTCTGTGTGGGGTGAATCTGACCCCTCACCCCATCCAGCACTCTGACTGTATTCAGCACAGAGTGACGCCCTTGAATCAGTTTGGCATTGAGCCACAGGCAAAGTGACACTGGCCAGTTCAGAGAGTCTGCCGAGTGTCTCTGAGTGCCGGCCGCAGATCAGTCAACACAAGGATGTACAATCATTACATAATCAAGGAACATGAATAATGGAGATAATAGTTGTGTATAGCACAATGTCACAACAATGCTTCTGTCACACATTGTGTATTTGCGCATGCGTGTTGTGATGGTGGTGGTGGGGGTGACTGCCTTAACATGCAGACGGCCATCTGTTCTACTCAGGGCTGTGGCTGCAGCTGTGGGGGGCCTGACTAATCCCCAAACCCCCTCATCTGGTCAGCCGGTGACACAGTGGGGCAACATGACCTGGTTTCAGCCAGCTATCCAACCAAACATGCCTAATACCTCACCCAATTTAAATCAGCATCAACATTGCAATCTATCATTGACCATGTTTACATGCACTTCATCTTCAGTGCATCGTCCATTTTTTGGTTTACATGGTTCACGGGTATTGGAATATTCCTGTATACATATAATCAGCATATTCCAGATAATGCACATTCTTTTCCTGCCATTCTCATGAGGAAATACTGGTATGCTCACTCAACAGTGTTTAAGTAACTCACAAATTTGTATTAATTCACAGCACACAATTCATCCATGTATGTACGCATGTTAATTTCTTCGATTGTTTCTTATAAAAAAAAAAAAATCTAAAATACCTTCAATAACTTGATGTTTCACAACATAATTTTGAAAGAATCTTTTTGAAAGAATCGTCTTATGCTCTCCAATAAAAAAAAGAAATAAAAATTAAAGCTGCAAGCAGTGATGAAAGGGCCCTCGCACCCGAGACAACTGCCACCCGGTGGCCACAGGAAAACAGTGAATAGTAAGCGACATGCATTTAAGCATGTACATATAGGAGAAATACAGCAAAGTCACTTCAATGTGCCACACTTCCTTCTGCCAGCAGGTGGCACTTTGACTATAACCAAATATTCCCATGTAGATGTCTTCAGGTCAGGACTCTTATCAAACATGTGAAGTTTGGGGCAGATCAGACATTGCATGCCCGAGTTACAACAACTTCCCGTTTCATGACGAAACGTCGAACTTTGTCAGGCCGCCACGGACACGCCCTTCAGCAAAAACTCAAGGTCGTCACAATTTAACGTCGCAAAGGCCATAAGGTTAGATTAACCAAATATAATGTTGATCTGATTAAATCTGTAGGAGGAGTTTGTTAAAGTACAGCGTCTGGAAATGGCAAAAACTGAAAAAATTTTGCTGAGAAAATTCAAAATATCTGACTTCCTGTTGGGTTTTCAGATTTTATTCCCAGGGTCTTTTTTGTAAGTATTGGGCTGTTACATGTGTCTACCGAATTTCATACTCGTACGTGAAACGTAGCGGGAACAACGCTTAATTGAAATTTTGTAGGTGGCGCTATTGAGCCATTTCGCCACACCTAATTCTGAAACCCATAACAGACGTAAATCTTCAGCACTTTTGACGCGTGTGCAAAGTTTCATGAGTTTTCGAGCATGTTTAGGCCCTCTAAAATGCAATTCATTTCAGAGAAGAAGAAGAATAGGCAGAGCAATTCCAATAGGGTCCTCACACCATCGGGCCCTAAAAACAGTACAATATTGTGAAATATTACAATTTGAAAGTAACTGTTTTATATTTATCTTTTTATTCCTGTGATGGCAAATCTGAATTTTCAGCATCATTACTCTAGTCTTCTTCAGTGTCACATGATCCTTCAGATGTGGTGACGATCCTTCTAATATGATGATTATTATTATCATCATCATCATCATCATCATCATCATCAATGTTTTAAACAGTTGAGCTGCATAATATTTTTCAGGAAAGTGTGATCTTTTTTTTCTCCAGGATTTTGTGCTGAATAGAAAGCTCAAAACAACAGCATTTATTTGAAATGGAAATCTTTTGTAATATCATAAATGTCTGTACTATCACTTTTGATCAATGTAATTTAAATAGATCAAAGGATAAATCAATCAGTCAATATTAGGAACTGTACGTTTCATTTGCTCTGCTTTACATGCTATTTTATCGTTGCTATTCAATGACATTCCCAATCCATTAAACATATAAAAATCAAAAGATGCACTCACACACATATAGTCAAACACTGCTGTAACCATAGTGACAGGGCTGAAAGCAAAGGAAGATGCCCACATGTAATGCACTGAAATAAAGGATTTTTCTTCTTCAGCATAAAGCATCCAGCAGAAAATAATATCTTTCATAAAGCACTCTGTGGCTAATGTAAGAAGAAAAATAATACTGGACTGCACAAGTGTAATATGGGTAATATAAAACCACGCTAAAAAGCAATAATGCACTTTCATTTAAACACAGGCCAGAGATACGCACTCATATGAAACTATATATCAGCAGCACTCACAACATGATAAGAAGAAACACTATGCACCAATGTGTCACAAGAATTTATAAGTTACTAATAAACAATTCAGGGTTTAATAAGTCAATTTGTCAAAAGTCTAACAATAAAATAGCCCTGTAATGGCCTAAAAGAGATCCACTTATCAATCACTTAAAAATGAATACAGAAGAGGTAGCAGATCTGCATTCAGTGTGAAGGCTAAAATCTGAGCACAGAGCAGGGCCTGACCCCTCCTTGTGACGGTCTGCAGGGCTGTGTGATGCTGTTGCCATGCTGAACCAGGCAGCACTCGCCCAAGCCAGATGTGCTCAGCATGTGTGCCGCACCATCTCCACGGAGACACGTCTGGCAACAGTTGCTGTGCTGTAATGCAGTAACACAGCCTCACTCCTTGAGTCGCCTCAGTCCAGAGCACAGCTAAATTAGAAGGACCCCGGAGCGCACATACACGCAGACTGGAATTAGCTCGCAACCAAACTGTCTCTCTCTCAATGTGCCCATGGCAGTACCTGTCATCATTGCAGTCAAAGTGAAAATAATGTCTGTTCACCCTCTCCCCACCTCCCTAATCTGATTATGCCACTTGATCAGAAGCCTGTGCAGAGGCTAAAAGCTGCGGAGGATCTCACGCACAAACACACGCGTGCATACGCAGACACGCATGAGCAGCCGCGGGGCCATCTGTGTATATTCTGCGGGGTGTGAGGGTCTTGACATTACGGAGAGATCACAACCCCAATGTAGCCCGAGGCGGTGTGCTGCAATCTCTTGTAGTTGTGTTTTTAACATATTTTGAACAGACGCAGAATGACCAAGTTCCTTAATGTGTGTGTGTCTGTTACAGTAACACGTGGGTGCATTTCCAATTGTGCCAGGGATGGATTATTTCAGTTTCTAATGGGGGTAAATGAGACAAAAAAAAAAGAGTCTCTGAACCGTATGCCCTGCCTGGTCTGATGTGCCAGGCCATATCAATAACAATGATTCATGTTGACACAGTTATCTAGTTAGCAAGACCTCTCATTGGCTCTGTCCAGGTCATATGGATATAAGGGGCTGGTCACATGATGTCATTTACAACACAAAGCTCATTCAGTCATGAGGAAAGTCGCTACAGGAGCAGGGCTACTGGAAACAGATGAATCATTTCTTGTCAATTGCACAAATTAATGCAGGTCATTAACTTTCATGGCTCAAATAAGTCTGGTGACGTTACATTATGTTTATGTGTAACACAGTAAAGTCTTAATTTCAATAGCAGCAAAATGCACATGGACTACCCTATAAACAAGAACACTTTAAATGTATAGTATGAAAGAATATAAAAAAAAATGTAAAAAAATAATTTATGGCTGGGTAAAAAAAAAAAAAAGATTTCTTATGAGTCGGTTCTTTTTAGTGAATCAAAAATATACAGTGCAACCAGTGCAGTCTGATTCCCAAAACAATCTACTCTTAAATCTAAACTGATGTGAATCAGTCAAAATGCTGGCCTGTATAATTCACAGCATTAGCTGAGAGAGAAATTATTTCATATGCAAAAAAAGGACATAACTGAAAACACCAAAATTAATCAAATTTAATTGTAAACCTATGAATCAGAACTGAATTAGAACTGAATGTCATAACCAAGTTATAATTTAAATAAAGCTCATGATGACTTAATACTCTATAATATGGTTATTTCTTATGTGGAATTATTAAACCAGCTACAGCAAATATTCACTACATTGGTTTGTAACATGAAATTGTACAGAATAGCTATGCAATGCTCTGTATCTTGTATATCTACAAGCTCTGTGAGGTATCTCATGATAGATTGGCTGTGGACGCAACCAAAGCTTGCCATTAATTGAGTTTGACTCCAATGTCGAGAAGAAAACATGCTGGCTGCTTCTCCTGCGTTTTTTTACAGTTTGCTTCATACCAATATACCTCAGCACTGATCATGTGCAAAACATGCCTATAAACCCATTTACTAGCCACATTCAAATAGGTAATAATGGTAGAAAATGGTTATGGTGTCTGAACTCTGTGTTGGATGGATCCCTGTAGAGCAACAAACCTCATACATTTCTCATGGAGAAACGGCTGAATATTTCATTACAACTATATTAACACACACTACATTGACAGGAATAGAATTAATGAGGCAGTGCTACAGGCAAACTAATGAAAGCACTGAAAAATAACGTCCGTAAACCTGCATTTGCTTGGAGAAACATTCAAAGAAAAGTGTGAGGAACGCTTATGATATAAATAACTCTTCTGTCTCTCTGTCCCTCTCTCCATGTATTGTGTTGGTGTCAAAATAAGAAGCCTTTGTTCTGATTTCCCACTGATTTCTAAATTTAATCTCTGAAAACACCTTCGCCATTAATTTCAGTGCTTCTAAAGCCACCTCAATAGCAATAATCTGTTCATTTTAGTCTATTTAAAAGACACACTCAGCTGTTTTAGGGTTATGTTGCACTGGCCAGTGCTGCAGTTGTCTTGGACTCAGTACTCAGTGCAGTTAGGATCAGGTGTAGGTTTAGTGTTAAATAGATAGTTCACACAAAAATTAAAACTCCAGAATCATTTACCCCCATGTTGTTCCAAACCTCTGATTTTCTTTCGTCTGTGGAACACAAAAGGAGATACTTGAAGAATGTTGTTGGATCCCACTGACTTAATGGGCAAAAAATACGGAGACCCTTTCAAAAGATCTTCTTTTATGGTCAATGAGGGTAAGTAAATGATGAGAGAATTTTCATTTTTTCTATTTTTGAACTATCAATTTAAGACCCAACAGCTAGAAATTTGGGCGCTTTGCTGCAAGTCAATTTCAAAACATTGAATAAATGGCATGATTCATTCATTTCTCAAATGAAAGTGTCCAATGCAGTTACCAAGATAAAACTAAAACATGTGATAACGTGGAGCTCCCCATGAGGTGACTCACTACATGTAAAATAAAACGGCTTTTATTAGACCACTGATATGACTTACAGTATCTCATGTGACTGAACATAAAAATAAAAATGCAAAATTATCACAGTTATCACAAAGTATGAATGTGTCTGAACTAAGGGTGTGAACCTACACTGGTCTCACGGTTCGTTTCGGTTCAATTCAATATCACGATGCGTCGATGATGCACTGCATCCTCATGTATACAATTTTGTCAATAAATACAAGTCAGATATATATGAACTGAACCTTTAATTTTACCTGCTCAAAGAAAACAAGCTTCTTAAATGTATCAAACAAAACTCAAGTCTGGGCACAGAAGACAGCAGGTGCATTTAGACAAAAGTAAATACTAAAAGCCACTTTAAGAGGTGGTCTGGGCCGCCTTACAGTCAAAACTAAAGTCTAAATGCATCTGGTTGTTGAAACCACACATATAAATTTTACTCCTCCCAACAATGCTAAAAAAAGTAAACGTATAAGAGCGTGTTATAGGCTATATGACATGTTATAGCCCGATATGACAGCGCTACCGCAGCACGCATCGCCACAGAGTATCTCTTCATTAAGCCAACGCACAAACTACCGCAAATTAAATCGAAAGTAAAGTCGAATGTGCTCAACATACAATCATCTTCATTAAAAGTAAAGAAACTGAATGATCTTACCAGTGCTGTTGCCACGCTCGCTTATATTGCAGTCTTTGAATTTGAAATTAGCTGCTGATCAATAAAATGCAGCTCATATCTGTTGTTTTCGGTGACGTGAACTCCGCTTTGAACTCTGAATTAAATCCGCATATAGTGCCGGAATTGAAGATTGGATTTATATCCATTTTGCAGAGATACATTTATGTGCCCAAGTGTAAATAAAATAATTTTGATGAATCAGATAGCTTTGATTTATACACAGCGCATGTGTTCTCCAGGTCGTGCTTACCAGGTTGTTCATAAAAGCGGAAATGTGGCTATGATGTCAGCTTTTAAAGTAGTTGGAGCATTTTAATTACTCTCACTCGCGTCTCGCCTCCCTCTGCCATTGTATGCTACCGCAACAAAGCACGTACGCAACAAATGACGTCAGAAAAGAATCAGTACATTATAATCGGTTATGGTCTATTACTGAACCGATACCGAATCGTCCTCGTCTGCATCGCGATGCATCAAAGAAACGATTAATTTCGACAACTCTAGTCTGAACACTTTGAAGGCAAGACTTTCAGGTTTTCCAGCCATTGTAGACTTTAAAGTACAGACAGATATAACCAAGAACCAGAGTTCAGTTCTACAGGGACCTTCAGGCATTCAAAAACTCCCACTGGCACACCAGAGCCCGTCATTAGGTGTGAAATTAGGAGCTTACAGATAATATCAGACAAGGTCCAAGCTCAAATTTGGCCTTGAAAGGCATTATTCAGCACACATTAAGAGATGGGGGAGATCCTCATTCACATTCTAATAACTCAAGCAGAGAAGCTACAATCAATAGCTGGACCCTCCAGGCAAGGCTGAGGAACCATGCAGCATAGCCGTCCAGAAAACATGTGTATAAAATTGCACACACCGGTTTCCATAGAAACCCTCAACTTGTCTAAGGACAGAGGGAAAAAAAAAGATGTGTAACTATTATTCTATTGCTGGGCTGTGCTGCACAGTCAGTGATTGGTTGAAAAGGCGTAGTACTGCCACACTATTAATACTCTCTGACATTGTACTCTGATTTGCAAATAGCTAGTGTCTAAGCTGGGAGTACATACACTCGTTCCCTCAAACCCTGTTCATTTTCATCTGTAAATTCTCTCCTCTAATTTACTCTTAAATAAAAGAAAGCTAATGCCTTGCAGTTGTGAATAAAGGGGCCACCAAGCATCAGCAACCACCTGACTAATGACACGGCTTGACCAAACCCCACCATCTGGACAGGATATTCAGCCCTTCTGGGTTCTTTACCAATCAATCATGCGTACAAAACAACATGACACCTAATTTCATTCATAAAGTACAGGCACAATGGCACAAACACCAAAAGAATATAATAAATGAATACATTTGTATCGTAATGCTGTCTAATAATTGTTATTTTCAGTGTGTTTTGTGCTTTAATAGTTTGTTTCGCCTTCTATCATCTGTTAACTAGGTGAGACTGACATGTCCATGCTTGAGTATCTGAAGCATGAAGAGTATCTGAAGTAAAACAAGTTTTTTTAAGAATAGTTCACCTAAAAATTAATTCTGTCATTAACGCCTTTGCAAACTTGATTCACTGTCAGGTTTCAAAATGACCAAAAAAGCACCATAAAAGTGGTCTATACAACTTGTGCATTATTTTCCAAGTTCTCTAAAATAGGTTTATGATCGAAATCACTATTCACTGAAAGTAGGGTTGTTTGTTTCCTAAAGAAACCATTATTGAGATCTTTTTTAAGGAACCAGTGAACCAGTTCACAAAATGTTCACAAATTGGACTGATCTGGTTCTTGTGTTCAACTCACTGACTCAATGATCCAGTAGCAACTGTTAACAGCTCACTGGAGTGGAAGATCTGTTCATCACATAACACTATCATATGGCTTGGAGATAAATTGGAGTTTAGCACACACATTGTATTGACCACTTTTATGACACTTGTGCTTTTGCACTTAAATTTAAAGGGATAGCTCACTCAAAAATGAAAATTCTGTCATCGACATCGATCCACGCACATTCATAGAGCGCAATAAGGGCCAGATTTACTAACAGCATGCGCCAGTGCAAACCCTCTTTTGCCATTAAAAAAACTACTGTCAGGCTTTATTAAAGACACACTTACTAAAGAAAAGGCATGGGCACAGTTATTTTTACGCCTGACCTTATTGCATATGCATTTGTAGTTTGGAGTTTCATAACTATTTACATTTTTGGGTGAAGTAACCCTTTAAAGTTTCTTTCAAGTTTTTTACTCTCCCTCTCAAACACAGTCCCCCGGTTTCACAGACCAGGCTTAAGCTAGTCCTAGACTACAATGCATTTTTGAGCGGTTTTAGCTGAAAGAATCTTGAACTGAAATATCTTAAAATGTCAGTGGCATTGTTTTGTCTCAAGATGCACATCAGTAATGTTTTTTTTGTTTATAAAAGTTACTTAAATGCCCTAATTGAACTAAGGCCTAATCCTATCTTAGTCTAAACCCTATCTGTGAAACCAGGCCTATATGTTTATCTCTCCCTGAATTTTAAGTTCTCTACAATTTATTCCACTTTCACTTATTTCACCCCTTCTCCCTCCCTATCTCTCACTGTCTGTATACTAGTGTCTTCTCATTAATCTGTGCTTGCAGTCTCCGTTTTGGCTTGAACTTGCAGATAGACACGAGAGCACTTTACACAGGCTGCAGGCTAAACGTCTATCCTAATCAAACGCAGAATTGGTCCATCTGTTGAGCAGTTGCCCACTGTTTGGACCCCTGTGTCACTGCAGATGTACTAGTAGCGTTTCAGGATACTTATATACACAACATAGTATGGTAAAATGGCTATTTGTGTAATTATTGCTCTTGGCTGTGCCATTTCTGATTAGATGCTTTTTCACATGGCAAGTCGCAAATCGAGTCACATCAGAACTGTCCAAGTCAGTTCTGTGACTCCAACCTTGGGATTGTCAACCCTCCAGCTAAAACCTCCATAGGTTGTGTCAAGAGCAGATACCACACATAGCATTCATGGCAAGACAGCAAAGCTAGAAGACGGTGCTAACAGGGATGGTGTGATGGAGATAGAGAGAGGAACATGGTAGGGACAACACCAGGAGTTAAGGGTCTCTGCTGTGTTTCTCTGATAAAAGGCTTCACAGCTGCATCAGGCACTGGGGAGCAATTTTCGGCAGTGGGGAAGGGGGAGGGGACCACCAAAACTACACAATGCAATGTACAGCACCACACCACAGATCATTTGAGCAGCACAAATGAAACTTCCGTCTGCACAAATCACCACCAAAATAGACCAGCTTTCGAGGCATTTAGAGACCAGATACACACTACAAAGCTAGTTATTAACCCAATTAAATCAAAATGTTAGTCCATATATGTTAGCTTTGAGGTCATGAGCTAGTGTACTCTTAAACATTGACAAACTTCACTTTTAGCAGATGTACACAATTAAAATGTTCAGTCTTTCTATTCTGGTAAAGAGACCAAAACATATTGATGACTCAGCCACACTACACAGATTTTTTGCCCAATCAAATCCTCTCTAGAATGGGAATGCCCCTCCCTCTTATACCACCTGCCACAGATTATCAACTATCAAATTCAATAGGAAATACATCAACACATGAAGAAAAAAACTGTGCTTTTCATGCAATTTTGTCATGCTAAGTTGTTGGAAATACTGGTTAACCTATGATGTTTTTTTTTTTTTTTTTTTAAATATTGTGACTTTTTGGGTCATTTATCCAAATAAGTTTATGCTGCATGAAGGCATACATCCGTTCATCCGTGTTTAGTTTGCCATCCTTTATTGTTTGAGTAGGGCTTTTACACACTCCTTTTGTTTAAAATTTGTTTTACAAATATATATATTTTTAATTTTACAATACTTTTTATAATATTCACACCTTATGAAAAAAACAACATTTGTTTTTAAAATAGTTGTTAAATACAGTTGTAAAAATCATACATTCTCGTGTTAATGTTTTTGTAATGTGTGAGAAGAATTAATGTTAAAGGTTTTACTCAATTTAGTTTTTTATTGAGTGATTTTTGATTAATTGCATTAAATCCAATTAGGGAAAATTTGACCCCGACCATAACAATCGTAACCAGACTGTAACCTAATACAAGGGTTAAATCCTACCCAAATTAGTATAATAATTGTATAATATTAAATCTGCCAGATTAGGAGTTTAGCCCACCTGTTCTTCCTTGAAGGGAATGGATGACCTTATGCTAGTGGGTTAATGCTGTAGGTTTCAGTAATTTCTTAAAAAAATCTTTGATTAGTTTAATTTTCGGTCTCCATATGTCCAGTACAAACCCCATTTAACATATTATAATACTGTACAACAACACTTTTAGTTTGCACAAAACACTGGATTGCGCGTGGACTCTCTCTGAAATGTTCCTCAGGCCCGAGAGAGGATTCAGTGGAAGGGAGGTTAATGAAGAGTGACAAAAATGAGCAATAAACCACAACTAAATATACAATATATTTATATAATTGCTAGTCAACAAGGAACAAAATGTTGGCAGCTCATTCCAGCCTTAAATGAGAAATACATCTAATCCCATGTATAAGAGCCCATCAGTGGAATCAGCACTGCTCTACCAATCATTCCAGCGCACATTCATTCAACATTTTTCTGTAGGATTAATTTCTTGCGTATGACGTAAAGACTTCGTATTCCTCCATAGATTCATCTGTGTACATCTTACAGTGTTAATAGCAGAGACTGAATGTAATCTACATAAATCAAGGGTGGGAAAGAGGGGCTTCGAGGACTGTTGCTGTCTGCCTCTGATCTCTAAGATAGAAAGCATGGCCATTGTGAGAAAAGGCTTGTGGGAAGGGGGCGCAGCCATGACAACCAACCACTGCTATCCAGCACTTACTAAATGAGAGCCAACTGAAGGCTGGAATATGTCTGGGAGACTACAACCCCCTCAGACAAAAACACACTGACAAATTGTTCACAAAGTCAGCCCAGCAAGACAGTCAACAGCTGACATTTCAAACAGGCTTTTCAGGCTAAAAACAAAACATTCTTTGTGGTGATGAAGAGGTTTCCTAAAGTGTGAATTAGTTTTCCTCCCTCCTAACTTTATTATTTTAAACAATAACTTAGTCGAGGAAACTAACTAGATAATACAGCTCCATTCTGATATTACAAGCCATTGTATTTAAAGTGATAGTTAACCCATAAATTGTTCCAAACCTGTATGTCTTTCTTCTGCAGAACACAAAAAAAAATATTTTGAAAAATGTCTCTTTTTTTGGTCCATACATTGAAAGTCAGTGGAGACCAGTGTTGTTTTGGACCCCACTGGTTATCATTGTATGGATAAACATAGTTTGAACATTCTTCAATACATCTTCTATTGTGTTCTACAAAATAATAACATCATACAAGTTCGAAACGACATGAGGGTGAGTAAATGATGACAAATTATTTAAATATTTCAAAACAATGAGCATCATTTGCCTATTATAAATTACATAAATCTATCTGTTTGTCTGAACAATGGCAGGTATTATTTCCACACTTCTGTTTGGTGCAGTTATTGGCACTCACTTCACCCTAAAGGCCCCCTGAAATCAACATTGAAGTTTTTTAGCTATGTTAGCCTTAAGGTTATGAATAAGCTGGTGTGTTCCAAAACAATGACAAAATTCACATTTAGAAGATATAAGCATTCAAAACTTACAGTCTCTCACTTCCGTTAAAATGAATCACAGATTTTGATGACATCATCGCAGACTTCATCTTCTCCTCACATCTTCTGTCCAATCAAATACTCTCTAGAATCTGAAGCATCCCACACCCTACACTATAATGATGCTTTTCCACTGCATGGTACGGCTCGACACAGTTTGATTTGGCACTTTTCCACTGAATGGTACGGTTTGGTATGGTTTGGTACGCGGCACTTTTCCACTGCATGGTATGGCTCGCTTAAACAGTACCACCTCGGTTGGGGTTCCAAGCGTGCCGTACCGATACTAAAATGTTACGTGTAAGCACTACAGATCACTGATTGGTCAGAGAGAATCGTCACTACTAGCGTCATTGGATTTGTGACACCAAACCTGCTAGCAGTACCAGCCACGGCAGTATCGTTCGCACGACTTGGAGGTGCAGACGTTCCTTTGCGCATTTGTTTTTGTGTTGCATTTACGATGATGTAGAGTAGAGGCGGCGCAACTACAATGTAATCCCACCCACTTGAAGCGGTACAACTGCAGTGAGCCGAGCTGAGCTGAGCCGTGCTGTGCCGAACCGAGTCGTACCATGCAGTGGAAAAGCAAACCGAGCCATGCCGAGCCGCACCAAGCTGTACCATGCAGTTGAAAAGCGGCATAAATACACACTGAAGCTGCGGCTGAAATCAGTCAGCTGTTCACACATTTACTATTTCCTACATGGTGTGAATGGCACATAGCACACTATACATGCGATAGGAAACTATTCAGATAGTGTAAATATGCTTTCAGTTTAGGCGAATGAAGTCTGGTTTCACGTTAGTTTCATGTACACCACCCCAGCACGCACACATAGTTTAGACCAGAGCCGTTGACTAGAGACACGAGAGCGCAGTGCGGATCATATGCACCAGTCGGCGCATACAACAAAACATATCGGACCCATTTAAATTCTGCACATAATGCTGTATTTCACAGCGATATGGAGGAGGTTATGATGATAAACGGTTAGAGATTAGGAGGAAACTGTGGCTCAAAGAGAAGGGCTCAAGTCAAAACTGTGATATTAACGAAACGCTATTGGCTGTTTCAAAAAAGGGGAGGAGCCATTTCAGGGGAAATTACGTCAACGCATTGAATAATGCTGCGCGTTTCAAGGCACATCAGTGGGCCTTTAACCCATAAACGTATAACTTGGGACTTTATCAACCCGGGACGTCATTCATTAATACTACCCCACCCATGACTGGCAAAATATTTCAAAAGTGTCATTTAATAGGCCTAGTGCTAACACTGTGTTTTTCTAAACTACTTCCTGGCAAAGAGAAGCAATGGCGTCCCATACATGAAAGCACTACCATGGATTGAAATGAACTGCAATGTATGTGAACTGCAGCAAAATGACCACAGTTTATGTGGTTCTGCCCGCAGCTCTTCATATCCGCCTTGCACCAGTTACAGACACTCACTGGCCCTGAGGTAAAGTGTATATATAGCGTGATTATCTCCATGTCCATGCGGGAAGTGCGGTGGAGGCCTGCGGCTCTAACACCACTCTGCATGGAGCCTGCCCATACACGCCGTCTAACCCTGACCCAGCAAGCGGGCACTGTTTCTGCCCGTGACAGTGTTCGTGATTCAAGTACTTCGCCGCTTCATTAACGGCCCTCCTTTGGGACACCCTGACAGAGTGAAGGAAGGAGAAGAGGAGGGAATAAGTAGAGTAGAGGGGATACGAACAGAATAGCAGAAAAATACACAGAAACTGCATGAGTCTCACAAAGCAGGTATTAGGAGTGTAACAATATATTGTGTCACTGTATATCGCAATACAAAAATGCAACAATATGTATTGTGGATTGCAACAATATGTTTTGTGTATAGCTCACCCGCAAAGTTTAGACAGACTTGATTTAACATCAAATATGGTAAACCCAGAAGATCACACATTTGAGCTTCCAAGTTTATTCATTATTATTAATAAAATAATATTTTTTATAAAATACAATAAAACGTTACACTTATGTAGTCGGGGACAGAGAGCAAGCATTGTTAGTCTCTAACATAATTCTGTATTTTTAGCTGAGCAGAATCATGAATATTTCTATTCTGGTGTCACCATGAGATGGGAGAGAAGGGCCAAGTCCAAGCCTATTCAAGTCCATTCCTGATGTAATACCAAATTTAGCATTTTAATGAACGGTACTTTTGTTTATCATATTTCTAAGAAATATTAATTCTATTTAGGCTTTGTTTAAGTATCGTAAGAGTATTGTATTGTGAGATCAGTATATTTGTAATGAAACCAAATCGTGACATGAATGTATTGTTACACCCCTAGCAGGTATTGTTGTAACGTTATTGTTTTTTCCACACCACACCACAGTCCAATCTGTCTCAGCCAGTGATCTCCTGTAATCTTCCTCTGCCTACTTTCAACTAAATCGAGCAGCGAAGACACTACGTGCAATGGCTGAAGCGTCACAAAGAAACAAGGAAGGCAAAAATACAGGCACGTACATCCGTTTTGATTTGGGGAGGTGAGGGAAGGGGGTAAATTAAACTAGAGCGTCCTTTTTACTGTTTCCCATGGGGGTCCCGCTTTAGCTCTGAGAACTCTCTCTCTCTCCCCCTCATCCCCAAACCCACCCCCTTCCCATCTATCCTTACCCCTCCCCCAAGCTCCTCTTTCGATGTGTGAGCCTCTCTCATGACATATGGGCTCTCCTCTGCAGCGGCAGCAGTGAGAAACGGCGTTCATTGTGCAGCATTCTCTCAGCAGCCATGCCAACGGCAGCAGAACAAGCAGGAATACCCTCCGCTCTTCTAACTCTAGGCTAGACAAGGATTTATTTTAAGAAATGGTGCCAATAGTTTAATTGCCGACAAAACGTTCTATTCGTAAATGAACAGTGTGAGCCGTCTTTTCTATTAAACAACAAGCAATGCATGTATCTACAGTCATTACTTCATGTAAACATATTGCTAGCACTGGTTGCATATTGCAACTTACTATTGTTCAGTTAAATGAGAAATCTGACTATAATTCTGCTGATGCCTTGTTAAAGAGACAGTTCACCCAAAAAAGAAAATTCTGGCATCAATATAGCCTGCCCTAACTTTCTGTTTTAAAGTGAAATGTTGTCACAGGAAAATAAACTGCACTCAGAGCCATTTAATGGGGTATTAAATGGATTGTTCACTCAATTAGAATTCTGTCATCATTTACTTACCCTCATGTTATGTCACATCTCTATGAGTTTCTTTCTTCTGCAGAACACAAAAGAAGATATTTTGAAGAATGTTGGTAACCAAACTGTTTTGGTCACCATTGACTCCCAAGTGTATGGAGAAAAAAACACTGAGACTGAAAATGTTATGTTCAGCAGAAGACATCTGAAGACAGCAGAAGACATCTGAAGTCTTGAGCAGAGGATGACAGAATCTTCATTTTGAGTGAACTATCCATTTAATGGTTTACTTTCCTGTGACATGTTTCCTACTGAAATAGTTAGTTAGTTAGTTAGTTTATTTTTGAATAGCCAATAGCTTTTAGTTCATATAACAGCTATGAACCATGATGTTAATTGCTGTTGCTAGGCAGACGCAAGTGGTCATGGAGATTATTATTGGACAAACATTTAGACACGCCCATGAGTGCAAGATGAGTCATCAATATTTGTCCTATTTTCCCAGAACAGAAAAGTGGCATCCAAATATTTGTCAGAGTATACTAAATGTGATGAAGAACGTTTTCGACTTTTGATGAAGTGCGTTCTTTAAGTATGCATGTCTTTATATGAATACATTGAACATTAAATGTTTAGGACAATATATAAATGGCTTCAAAGTTAATAGACACAAACTAAAGGCCACAATACTGTAATTATGATTTCATGAGGTCTTTAAAAATAATAATAATAAAGCTGTCAATTCATCTACAGTATATGCCAATGTTAGATTGCAGCTTTGCTGGTTACTCTTAAAGGATTAGTTCACTTTTAAATAAACTTTTGCTGATAATTTACTCACCCCCATGTCACCCAAGATGTCCATGTCTTTCTTTCTTCAGACGAAAAGAAATTAAGGTTTTTGATGAAAACATTCCAGGATTTTTCTCCATATAATAGACTTCAGATAATGTTTCTCCATATAATGTGCCCCAAACGGTTCAAGGTCCGAGGTTTCAGTGCAGCTTCATAGGGCTTTAAACGATACCAGATGAATAAGGGTCTTCTCTAGTGAAAAGATTGGTCATTTAAAAAACAGAACAAAAAAAAGTTTACGTTTTATAAGCACAAATGCTCGTCTTGCTCTGTTCTGTGATGCGCGTTCGTGACGTCACGTAATACGCAATTACGTTGAAAAGGTCACGCTTGACGTAGGCGGAAGTACCGAGTCAGTGTTTACAAATGTGCGGAAGAAGGACTATATCATATATCATTTAAGTTTATCATTTAAAATGCTCATTTTGTGTGCGTATCCTGGGTGTTTTAATATTAGAAAGCCTCAACGAATAAAGGGAAATCCCGCACACTATAAGTACTTGCAAAAACTCTAGAAACTTTTTATTTGCAACGTTGCTAATAAAAAGTTTCTAGAGTTCATTGAGATTTTTGGATTTGGTGATCCTTTGTCCTAAGCACCTATCCATTACCTACAGGTGTGCGATGGTAATTGTGCACTAATATTAGAAAGCCTAAAAGAAAATTTTCAAGCGTGACCTTTTCAACGTAATTGCGTATTACGTGACGTCACGAACGCGCATCACAGAACAGAGCAAGACGAGCATTTGTGCTTATAAAACGTAAACTTTTTTTGTTCTGTTTTTTAAATGACCGATCTTTTCGCTAGAGAAGACCCTTATTCATCGTTTGGTATCGTTTAAAGCCCTATGAAGCTGCACTGAAACTGTCATTTGGAGCCCATTGAAGTCTATTATATGGAGAAAAATCCTGCAATGTTTTCATCAAAAACCTTAATTTCTTTTCGACTGAAGAAAGAAAGACATGGACATCTTAGATGACATGGGGGTGAGTAAATTATCAGCAAAAGTTTATTTAAAAGTGAACTAATCCTTTAACGTGAAACATGAGACCTGACTATCAACACTGGCCTCCATGTTCTTCAAAATACAGTCAATCTATAGTCTAACAGTTGCAGTTCATGTGTTGCATAACAGCTGCAGGCCCCTGACTTGGATACGTCTGGCCAGGGATATCGACTTAATAACTGTTCTCTACCAAAGCCACACCAGAAGAAGCCACCAGCCACAGAACACTGAGCCCCAAAAAATGCTGACAGATCAATAATTCGTCCATGCTCCCATGTCACGCAGCCATTCTGTCATTTTGTCATTCATTGTCTGGTCATATAAACCTATATGGTTATGATATTGATTAGCACAACAGCTCAAATGAGCAAAAAGCCTTTCAGTGGCCTGTAGCAGAACTAAAGCAAGGCTAGTTTGCCTTATAGCCCATCTCAAACTTCAGCACAGGACTGCAGAGGAAATTAGGTTGAACACATGGTGCACTACGGATGCACCAAAACTGTCCCATCAGCAGCAGCAGCAGCAGCAGCAGCATACGAGGGCCACCTGTACCCTGATGCCAAACAATCAATTCTAGCTCTTGGACGAGGCAAATGGATTCAACAGTGGGACCTGCAAGTGCAACCACATCCCGTTGTCTGACAAATCGGGATTAACGGCATTAGGCAGAAGCAAAGCCAAACTGTCATTTGGGAAGACCAAGTCCCTTTTCTAGGAAGATAATACAAACGTTTTATAACTTGTTCCACCCCCCAAAAAAGCATTTTGCAACTAAAAAGATCGCACCGGATGGTCAGAAAAGTAGGCTAAGGTCCTTAACCTGCGGAAAACCTCTCTACACAATGACATGTCAGCACAAGCAAAGGCACACGCGCGCGCGCATCATATTTAGTCATCGCGCGAATGCATTGAGCAGCGCGTGTCATCATCCCTGATCTCAAGCACACAAAAGGACAAACCTGTCTGTCCTTTGCCAAGCGTCTTTTCCAGGCGATACGGTCCCACGTAATTCGCGTGTTGGGAGCTGTTGTCTTTCCCCGTCGATGACATTTTGCTTTACACGGACGAAGTTGCGCTGCCGACAAATTGCTGCAGTTCGGCAATTAAGTATTTCTTCAGTACCGCAGTTATTTCCCCGCCCAGCTCTTGCTCCAGACGCTGCCTCTCTCTCTCGCTTGAGGATCGGTGGGGCTTGCTGCTCTCCTCCGCGTCTCCCTCTTTCTCTCTCTCTCTGCTGCCGAGCGCTCCGATAATCTCACAGCGGTGTGTGCGCGCGCGTCCGTGTGCTGCTCAGCCTGCGCCTGCGTGCGTGCGTGCGCGCATAAGACACATTTCTCATCATCATAGATGCTAAGAGCGCGGACTGATGCTGTTTTTGAATAATCAATGTCCCAACATTGCATCATATGACTTATGAAGTGAAACCCCATTGTTTCTGCTTGATGCACTGTATTAATATTTTTATTTTCAAACTGCAGACATAAAATGGGTATAAGTAATTAGGGCCACTTAAAGTGTTGTATGTTCGGTATATTCCACGAATACGCTGCACTTGGGTAGGAAGAATCAGAGGCACGACGAATTCTACGTTGTGAGACATCAAATGTGGGCTATTTGATTAACTATTGGATGGCATAAAACGAACCGTGCATATAAATGAACTAGTTTTACACGTCGCACGTCAAATGTCCCATCCTCCACCTCTGGTTCAGAGGTCAGAGGTCTTGACCTTCTCGACTGTATTTAGCAATTAAAATAATACAACAATTTTACAACAATCAATAATTTTGACATACTCTTTTGAATTAGTATAAATACATAACATATATACATACAATACATAACTAATTTTAAGTACAAAAAATACCAGATTTGTGACCACAAAAGCAGTCATAAGGATACATTAAAAAAATGTTTTGTTTTTTCTTTATACATCATCTAAAAGCTGAATAAATATGTTTTCCATTGGTGTATGGTTAGCTAGGATTGAACAATATTTGGCCAATATACAACTATTTGAAAATCTGGAGTCTAAGGGTGCAAAAAAATCTAAATATTGAGAAAATCCCCTTTAAAGTTGTCCAAATGAAGTCCTTAGCAATGCATATTACTACTACTAATACATTTTTATATATTTACGGTAGGAAATTTACAAAATATCTTCATGGAACATGGAACTTCATGGAACTTTACTTAATATCCTAATGATTTTTGGCATAAAAGAAAAATCTATAATTTTGACCCATACAATGTATTGTTGGCTATTGCCACACATATACCCATGCGACTTATGACTGGTTTTGTGGTCCAGGGTCACATTTATCTCCACATTTGTCACATTTCATTTACAACCCCGTTGATGATTTCCCCATTATAAAAAAAAAAAAAGAAATAAATAATTCAACATAATTTGGACCTTTGTCTACAGCATGGGGAACTAAATAACCTCATTACATACTCATTGTTTACGCAAATTGAGTCGACAAGTTCATCCTTTTGATAATTCAGTTGATTAGTCTATTGTAATCTTTATATGTACTGCTAGAAAATCACACAGATCAGGATTTTAAAATATCATGAATATTTCTGAATGGTAAGTTGCTTTCACTCAACATTTGTTTCTATTAATTTAGGTTTTTTTATTGTCTTATATATAGTCTACACTTTTTACAAGCAGCTAATTCATATGCCTTTTTAACATTCTCTGTAAACTGTCATTTTGTCATACTTTTGAAATCACATACATATATCAAAATGCTAAAAAGACAAATATTTTACTTATATACTAAAAATATAAGTGTATGTTTTTGCTTTGACCTAGTCACGTCTCTCAGCTACTCTTTGAGAATCTGGTGCCACTGAGATTTTGGCCTTGTTTCAAGATATTCCCAGGTAACTTACTTCAGAGCTTCTTAAAGACTTTGAAGTCACTCAGAACATCTGGCCAGGTTGTGTCTTATCATCTCATCCTCTCACCCTCCCTTTCTCTGTCCTTTCCCTTTTAACTTTCTTGTTGAGAGTGTGTGTGTGTGTGTGTTGAGGTTATTTATTTTTTTAGCTATTCCAAAACATCATGTCACATAAATATGATTCCATAATTGCTTTAGTGATGTTACTGCAGTAACTCTCAGCAGTCCGAGGCTAGTAGAAGAGGACACTCTGATGTGATTAAATCAGAGGTCAAACGCTGTGACCATCTGCCTTTATTTTTATCACAGGAGCTGAAGATGTACAGGGAAAAGGCAGATGAGGTTGGTTGACCTTTAAATATCTCTGTCACACATAGGCAGACACTTACTACAATGAATGACAGGTTGTTGGTCTAGCAGGATGACCCGTAGAGCCAATAACAACAGGGGTTTTACAAGCAGAAATTCCCATTAATTAATTGCATCCCCCTTCACCCGTTTCATTTAAGTCATTGTCTAAGCTTTTAAAGCCATAACCTGACAGTTAAATCAATCAAGATTATCTTTTGTCATTCAGCAATGGCCCACACAATAGGACAATCTGTTCAGGGTAAAACATTACATAAACTACTCCACTTATGTGCAATCAGATCATTCTCAAGTGCATTTGTTGAAGATATTCTGTTGAAAATAATCTGAAGTTTTAGTTCGTTTTAAAGGGAGAAAAAGAAATGGCAGAGTGGGCAGGTCTCTTTACTCAGTACAAAATGAAGATGGCACATGATTAGGGCTCAAAGAAAATCAAACATATTGAAGGACTGGAAGAGATGTGTACTCTAAAGGTCCATTTCTATGAATAATGAGTGCCTTCTTGAGGTTTGATAAGTTTGGCACTTTTTCCAATAGAATTTAAAGCAGTTTGGGAGAAAGGTTTATATCAAGAACTTTTCATCATAACTTTTAGAGGTTTAATCTCCTATAATACACACAATATATTGTGTCAAATCTAATAGCTATAATGACATAATTCTATACTGCGAACAATTGAGAGAGTTCTAACCTAAATTTATAATTACGATAAAACTAAATACAATTTAAAGTTAATAGAAGTGAATCTAAGCAATTGCTGCATTGCAATGTGCCTCTTAAGAACAGAACAGATGGCTGTCCTTCAACATAATTTGTGGGTGTTTGTAGAAACTGTCACCGTTGAGTTCATTAATGTAAATAAAATCCATTTAGAGGCACGTGGATGTCTCCCTTCACATCATATTTCCATGGAATGATTGAACTACGTTCTACTGTTCTTCTATGAATTGTTGACATATTTATAAGTGTTGGCTAATGTAGCCTCAGCATATATTCCCATGGAAGTGGTTTTATACTGCCTAACAAGCAAGGGCCATTAATGGTGAATTAGCTCTGTCTCTGAAAACGCAATACAATTTGCACTGCTTCGTGTTCAGGACTATGAATATTTTGGAAATCATATAACGTGATTATATTATACATGAATTCCCAGCTAGCAGGGAAAGTTCCCCAGAACAAATGGTTTTCTAGGAATATTAATAGAATGTTCGTTCAAAGTCATCTGGTCTTTAATAATGTTCTCTAAATGTTAGCACAAAAGTTGTTTTTATGTGTTCATGGAACACATTTTCTGAAATGTTTTAGTTGGACGTTCATCCGCTTTTTTTTAAGTTTAGTGAAAGTTTTAAAAGTAGCATTCCCATGTTTGAAGAATGATAAAATGGAATGTTTTCTAAACTTTTATATATATATATATATATATATATATATATATATATATATATATATATATATATATATATATATATATATATATATAAATACATATAAATAAACTTTTGAATGGGAATGAAAACGTTCTTAGAACATATTTTTGTTAGCTGGGTTGCAACATGAATAAGAAACCATGGAGGGAGTCCAAAGCAATTCTTTCTCTTTTTCACTGTTCCATAATTTCATTCGCCTTCCATTTTGATGACTAATCCATAGCATATGCAGCTAAAGTGTCTTTCACTATAATTTGTGGAGTTTTTGAAATGTACAAGAACCAAATCAGAGAACTTCTATAAGGACATATAATAAAGGCATACAAAACTTCTCAAGAAAATAAAATCAGATTGATTGAGTAACTGAAGTGAATTTGTCCTGTATTTCTGTATCGCAGCAGCTGGTTTTGATAATTCTTCATTGCAAGACCAAGCCAGACTGTGGAGTTTGAAGTTTGACACTGCTGCAATGCCCTCTTCAGGACACCTCTGAAACACTCAGGGCACTCAGAACTGCAATCTGCACTCATGGATCTTTTTTTTTTTTTTTTTTTAAGAACTCAAACAGTTAGAATGTTCAGTAGACTTTATCCATTTTTGCTTTGTCTTTTATTCTCTAAAAATTTTCTGGGGACCCCTTAGAACCTTCTGGAGGACCCGGACCCCAGTTTGAAAAACCCTGTTCTAAAGTGACGATCATGGTAACCAACTAGTAATGACTTAAGTGTTACCAATTTCGTCAGAAGCAATTACTATCCTAAACCGCGTACAAAAACCTCAGAAGTTTACAATGAATTCAGCTAGAGAGAGTTATCATGCATTTATCATGCTTTTCACTTTAAAATACTGATCCAAATAATTAGTGATTCCTTCTGAAGTATTTGGTAATACTTGACTCATTACTAGTGGGTAACCAAGATTTTCACTTTATACATGATGCATTATTCACATTAATTATGAACCTATATATTGCAGTTCTTAGTAGTCCTCTGGGAGGTATGAAAAACAGTAGTTATTGATTAGCTAATAGTGAACTATCAACTAAGCACCATTACTTACTGATTAGTTAATCAGAGTTTCTTGATAGTTAATAGTAGTTACTAGAATGTTAATATTGTGTTACTCATTTATTCCTGTGTAGGTATTAATTAATGACGGAGCAGTATTCTAAAGTGTTACTGATTTTTGTTACATTTAGCCATACAACAATGAAAAAAAAAATGACATTTTGAAATATTACATGCATTGTCGTCTTTTTTTTAGTTTTTTCAAATCTTCCTGGAACCAGTTATAACCCCTGCTCTACTCATATTGTAGAGTGTTTCCTACAATGACATGCAAACACTTCTCCATTAAAAATAGCATATTCAGGCTTGCTCATCCACTAGACATCTCATTTAAATATTCATGACCTTGCAATCTACATGCTCGCCTTTTCTATCTGCACTCTAGACTGCTTCACTTTGTGGGTGGAAATGCAGTAAACTTTCATTAGAAGTTGTCAGATACATACTGAAATCAGATGGTTGCCAAGTAGCAATGAATGAATCTATTATAAGATACATCGCTCCAATTCAAAAGCAAAGAGCGTAAGAGAGAACTTTTTCAGCAACTCATTAAGTTACAACTGCATAAAGTAGGAGAGAATAAATATACTTTAGGAGAGAATAAATATACTGCTCATCCTTAATTATAATTAGAGAGAGAGATGTTTCTGGGGTAAATAATTACTACATAAGGTACAAATTGTTGGTAATTAGGAGGAGACTATGGTGCGAGATAATTAAGTCTGCAGTGCTTAAATAATTGCACAGTGGCTAACATAGAATGCTGCGTTGCAATTGTAGTCCCTTCAAATCAATGCAATTACATTAACTCAAGCTACATAGTTAACCCCTGACTTAATGCAGAATACATCTCCTCTACCTTTTAATACTCGCTTGTTCCTAAAGTGTGGGCTTTGGTTTTATGCTTATTGTCTTTTGTTTTTACCATTCTTTATTATACGGCTCTCTATAATATTCAAGGTGATATTCCTTATTCCTGATCATTCGGTCCACAGTATGGAATAGGACTGTATCTGTAACCTATACCCTTCACTATTCTCTGCGTTAGTCCACGTATAATCCACTTGAATGAGTGAATAAAAACAAGTGAGGGAATTTAGACATTATTAATGAAATGATTCATCTTGAAATCTGTCACTGTAAACTAGTTTGTATAAACCATAATTAAACACTTAGCATTTGATTACGCAGGAATTTTCCACAACTCATTTGTCTACTGAAATTTCTTGGAAAGATATTTTTGAAATGTTTCGTCAGCAGAACAATCCAAAAGCACATTAAATAGTACAACCCACTGAAAAGACATATGTCTATTATTAAAAATCAAAGATGACGCTGCTGCGAATAAGGTCTATTAGCTGAAGATTACTGGTCACTATAGTGTGCATAAAACCACATTTAAGATTAGATCTGAATTTGCTTATTAAAAAACAGCTTCATTGGGCATACATATCAGTTATACTAGTCACTAAAAATATTTGAAGTGTGTTCAACTTCGTCAAGTGAATAAGGGACGTTTATTTGGACAGACCCCCGAGTCTTTACCCCTCGATTTGGACAGACTCATACATACACTTCAGGCAGATCCAAAGACCCCAATGCAACATGACTGTGATGTCACAGCAGTTTGCGCTTAATTCACCCCTACCCCACACAACTAGTGTATGATATTAAGTTATTTTGACATTTAACCACGTAATACTTGTAGCTACCTCAAGGTGATTGTTTTAGATTTTCTCCAACAGCCCAAGCACACAAAGGCCTATAGAAGTATGCGTAAAACAAATTAATATTAAAAAAAAAAACTAATAAAAAAAAAAAACTAAATAAATCAGTTCCATTGCAGATTTCAAGTGATCAGGGTGTTCTACTTAAACACATTCGGTGTGTTCAACTTGAAGCAGTGCTGCACAGGCTGATCGTGTATGACAAAGTACAGCAAGAGAGATTAGGGATGTAGCGATATCGAGCCCCAGGGGAAATGGTGCGGGATTTATGCATGCGTTTAATCGTGTTACGGTCAAACATGCACAGATCCGCACAGAGGGGAATTTGGATATTAACAGTTGATTATAACGGATTATAACAATTATTAATATCTAGGGCTTGATTCAACTTTTAGAAATTTCTTTGATTCTAGAATTGAGTTCAAAGGACGGATAATTGTCCACCAACTATCTCCCTTTTAATAATTCTTAAACAACACTTCTCTGGCCAGGAGGAGTATCTTTCTTTTAATTTGTAACAGGGTCGGTTCAACGTAAAAGGGACCTATGGATGAGCAATTCAGGCACAATCACGTGTGAATATATATATTTTAATAAATCAACAAACAATAAACAAACATACACAAATTAACTGAAAGAAGAAGAGAAGAGAGAGAGAGAGAGAGAGAGAGAGAGAGAGAGAGAGAGAGAGAGAGAGAGAGAGAGAGAGAGAGAGAGAGAGAGGAGCAAGAAGAAGAAGAGAGGGCAAGAAGAAGAGATGGCAAAGAAAAAGAGACAGAAGAAGCGTTTGTAGACCGTCTTAAAGGGCCATGACGGGGCACGCCTCTTTTGTCGGAACAGCCAATCAGAGCGAAGGAACTCAGAAGCGGGAAATCTTCCTTTGTCTTTGAGTCTCACCTCATTAACATGTTTATGGCTCTCTTAGATAAGCAGACTTGGGGGTTTTGGTATGCAGACTTTGGGGTTTTGGCATAAAAGAAAGAGTTTGATGCATCATAGTACCACACAACACACCTAGCCGGCCTACAAATTGCGAGACAAAGATTTCGAGACCAAGCATGGGGAGTTTAACTTAAGAGTTAAAGGAACGGCGAGGATTGCCGTCATTCTTTCTTACGCATTCACTGGCTATAAGTTTCTAACCTATCAAACACATCTAAAATGGTTATAACAAAAAGCATGCATACATACAGGGCACACAGCACACCTAAAATGAAGAATACCTCAGTTAAAATGTCATATAATCTATTCGGATGTCCTTTGGTATGTGAGAGGGGGTGGGGCTGTTATTTATGACGGTCTCTCGTGGGCTGCACGAGGCATGGTTTGTGTTCTTTTAGCACCGTTAACCTGTCGGTCTGTAGATTTCACGGCGCCGGTCTTGTTTGAGTCATTATAACTAATCAAAGTATTGGTCCGTTGATCATTTATGAGCACCGTCCATACGCTACAGGGAGCAGACGGCGCCATATGCTTTCGAACCGCTCTCACGGTACTTTGATGTCATACACCGATCGGCCTGTGCAGTACCACTTCAAGTTGAACACACCTATTGCAAGGGTTCCACTGGTAGTGGGCACTCATGCAACGTTAAGCAATGACGTGCATCCGAATGAACAAGATGGGAGGAAAGTTACAGAGGGAAGGGCACAAAAAGAGTTCTTAAATGCAGCCCTGGTGAGGCTGCTTCCTTCCTAGTCCAGTCCTTCAGAGGCTTGTAGGATAGAGTCCTTCTCAGCATTAAACACTAGAATGAGATTTACAGTCTAGTAAGTGTGCATAGCTGCATAATAAATGTTTCTACCCCGCAGTCAGTGCGAAAATACTATTACAATTTGTAACAGTGGACTGGACTAGGCATAGGCATATGGTGCCTAAGGTGGGTCTTGAACCCGGGTCTCCCAGTCAGGGGAGAAGACCCATGTGGAGAACGAAAGGCAAACTAGGAGGCTCAGATAACTCAAAAGCAGATTTGGTCTTTATTTGGTCTCGGTCTTCAAATATAAACAAAAGAGCAGTCATAGCATTACAAAACATAACATGAGCCAAATAGCAGAGAAATACCACAACTTTTCTAGAACTCCATAATCCATACAGGGTAGGCTCAAGACTGAACACTGCTCAATGAAACCTTAAATAGAACAAAATGCAGGTGGAACAAACTTAACTTGATGAGCAGTCTTTAACTACAAGAGTTCAGTGTCCGGGAGAGTGCTCAAAGTAAAGGGCAGTGGGTGCACACCAATAGCTGGGAGCGTCATTGCAGGAGGGGGCAGACAGCATGCCCTAGTGGCCACGAGAGTCATTGCAGGGGGAATCTTACAGGAGCCCCTCAATCAGGAATGGCTCCTGACTTTCCGCTGGCTATGATTGGAATCCAGATGGTGGAATTCTGATAAGGCCTGGATCTAAGATGTTCCCAGCTGACACCCAGGACAGCTCCTCGGTGCCATAACCCTCCCAGTCCACTAGGTACTGAACTCTTTCAAGATCTCGACATGAATCCAGCAGTCAGACCATGTACACTTGCTGCCCACCAATGATCTGGTAATGAAGGGGCTTCTTGGCTGTGGACAAAGGGAGAGCAGACAACAGGCTACAAACATGAAATGTTAAAAAAAAAAAAAAAAAAAAAAAGAAAAGTGGAGAGGATGCACACCTGGGTAGGAGTAGCCAATAAGACACAAGGTTGATCTTCCTAAGGGTCTTAAAAGGTCCAATGAATTGGGGGACCAGTTTCTGAGACTCTAAATGAAGTGTAATATTACTTTGTTGACAACCACACCCTCTTACCCTGACGCAGTGATGGCCTGATTATACGCCTCTGGTTGGCCTGTGTTTGCTGCCATTGTGATGAATTCATTAAGGCTGCATGCTTTCCACCAGGCCTGACCGTACCTCTGGACTAATTGGGTTGCGGCTGGTACCTGGACCTCCAGTCCCTGCTCAGGAAACAAATATGGGGGATGGGGGGTTGGGGGCAGAAGACCGAGGGTGAAACCCAGAAGACAAACTGATGGATGCTCCAATAAGATGGCCAAAAGGGCCCTGATCAGAGACCATGTCCTGAGGAAACCTGTGAACCCTGAAGAAATGCTGCATCATGACAAGCTGTGGGGAATTACCTGGGTTGGGCTGTTGTCGTTGAGCCTTCTTTACCACCAATTCTATTCCCCACTGAACCCCTGCCACCACCTTGGAGCTGGGAATGGTGAGCTCAGTTCTGTCCTCCACTTCTGGCATGGGAAAGGGCATTGGGCATGGAGTACTTAGAGCATGGTCGATAAGAGGATGAACTCGAAATGGTTAAAGAGTCTCCATTCCTCAAGTGCTAGCTTCACCACCAGCAACTCCCAGTTAACAATATCGTCGCTCTTTTCTGCTTAAACCACATTAGAAGTTTATTATCCCTCTTGGCCTTTTAAGACAAAACAGCTCCTAGTCCGACATCTGATGCATCCACTTCTACTACAAAAGGCAACTCAAGACTGGGGTCAGTTCAGGGCTGCACAGGTATTGTCAGGATCCATCTGAATGCTGCCATTGGAGACAATGAACCCAAGGAATGAGACAGTTGGTACATGAAATTAACTTTTTTCCACCTTCACAAAGAGAATGTTCCTTAACAGTTGAGACAAAACCTGCCAGACATAGTCTTGGTAACAATGGGAGAAGATTAAGATGTCAGCAAGATAAACAAATACAAACTGGTTAAGCATCTCTCGTAGAGCATCATTAATGAATGCCTGGCAGATGGCTGGGGCATTGACAAGCCCAAATTTGATATTAATAATGGCCATTCGAGTTTTGAAGGCTGCCTTCCACTTATCCCCGGCATGGATCCTAACCAGGTGGTAGGAATTACAAAGATATAGATTGGTGAATATAGTTGCACCTTGTAGGATATCAAAGGCTGTAGTCATCAGCGGCAGTGAGTAGCGGTTTTTCAAAGTGATATGATTTAGACCTCAATAGTCAATACATGGTCAGAGACTGCCATCATTCTTCCCCACAAAGAAAAACCCAGCTCCTGCCAGTGAAGGTTGAAGGGTGGAATCCAGAACTGTGTTGATATATTCCTCTATAGAGGCTCTTTCTGGGGCAGTTCACTGGCAGTCATACAATTTATGGGGCGGCACAGAGGTTTGCATATTCCTGGGGGGGGATACAGGACAACTCGGGAGAGGCAGCAAGATCACTGAAGCTGCTTGTCTCAGCCCAGAAATAGCTAGCATGGGACTGGTGACCCAGGCAGTTTAGGGAAGGTCGTCTGTGGCTTAGGAGAATGACAAGACAGAAAAGCCAGACACACAGCAATTAGACCCCCACTCACTTATCTGGTTGGAAGACCAATCAGTTTGTGGATTATGCAGAGCTAGTCAAGGATACCCAAGGACCAAAGGGAACTCATGAGAATTAATAATAATAATAATAATAATAATAATAATAATAATAATAATAATAATAATATACAAAAAAACAACAAAAAAAACACTCTTCTCTATGAGAACCCATGCACTTTCTGCAGCTAGGGGGTAGAACTCGATAGCAAATTCCACCACACTGTGTGTTCCTTGTGTGAGTTGAAGCTGTTGATGATCAACCTCTACTAACAGGATGGTGGAAGACCTTCCTCATCTCTGCTATGAAGAGGTCACTGCTGGTCATGAGATGAAGTTGAAGTTGAAGTTTATTTGTCATTACACATGTACAAGTACAGTATAACGAAATGAAGTTTGGAGCAAGCCTCCGGGCCGCAGCCGATTATTCAGGCGCCGCCCTACGCTCTCCAGAAATACAAGAATGCAATTTAGCAAGCATTACATAGCAAACACAACAAAACATAAACATAAACATAAACATAAACATGACACAGTACACGTGGTCACGTGGTGGGATTTTTTGTATGGAGTGGGAGAGGAGATCGATAACAGACAGGCAGACGGATGGGGCGGGGAGGGAATAAGGTCGGGTGTGTATGGTGCGAGTGAACCATTCCCAGAGAGTCATAGCCCAATCCAGCACCTTTCCTACGAGGAAGGTTGTCATATAAGCCACTCTGCTGCAATTGGAAAGCAAGAGTACACTGTGTTCCCATCATACCTCTCATGAGCTGGAAGCCTATGCTCAAGTAGGAGACCTGCTGGTGGTCTTGGCTGAGGGGTACCTTGAGACTTGGCTGGTAGGACTGTAGCAGCTTGAGAGATGGACTGATGTCTTAGATGCTGGAGAATCTCAGTTAGAATATGTTCATACTTGTGAATGGCCGCAGTTTGACTAGATCAGCTAGGATCTGTTACACATTGGAGGGAGGAGTCAGTTCAATAGCTGGGCCTACTTACATGGCATAAGGTGTCTAAGGTGGGTCTTGAACCTGGGTCTCCAGTCAGGGAAAGCTACTTCCCTACCTCTGGTCTACAGGGGAAGACAGTCTATTAAGGACCCATGTTCAGAAGGAAAGGCAAACTAGGAGGTTCAGATAACTCAAAAGCAGTCATAGCTTTAGAAAACAATATAAGCCAAATAGCAACAGAGAAACAACACCTAACTTTACTAGAACTCAGGTAATCCATACAAGGTAAGGTTAAGACTGAACACTGCTCAGTGAAACTGAAAAAACCTAAATAGGAACCAATACAGGTGGAACAAATTAACTTGAGGAGCAGTCCTAACTAAAGATTTCACAGCAAGTGGTGCCACCTAGTGGCTGGGAGAGTCATTGCAGGAGGAGTCTTAGACAATTAATTTTTCGATAATTCTTTTTTTGTGAATTGGAATGTGTGCAAAAGATTGTGGGTGATTGGAGGATGCAAACGATACACTTGTATGATGCATCCTTTAAAATAAGGCAAGTGAAGGACACGAATCGAAGGCTGCCTTCAAAGATTCTTCAAATTGAGACGTCTTTTGATGAGGCTTGATAATATGGCAGGCAAGATATGCAGCCTTACAAGTCACAGCCTTCCGATTGAGAAGCACCCATTGTCAGGGGGTCAGAATTCTGCACAACACTGGCGCTAAACTTTCATCTCTCTTGTATCACACAGTGTACTCATGCTCTTATTTCATATAGAAACTTCTTCCATCAAATCAATTGTAGTTCAAAATGTCCTCGGGGATTTAATAATACTGTACTATTGTTGCAGTGGTCGTCATGTTACTAAGCCAATTGTTTAGTACATTGTAATGGACTATTATTATTTATTTATTTATTTATATAAGTGGCGGCTTCAAGATAATTTAGAGGTAAAATTATAAAATAATTTGTGATGGAATGGCCTTTGTGATGGAATTTGTGATTTCCTGCCTGCAGCCTAAAACACTGGGAAAGGCTCCAGCATCCCAGCAACCCTAAGCAGTTGGAAGAATGGATTATAAAATAAATTTAAACTCATATCAATATTTCATGCACCAGTATTTACGTCAGGGCCCTGCCAAAACTTATTTTAAGAAAATAACTCGCTGACTGCTCATTATTTAATATCTTTTGGATAAAGTGTACTTTATCAGCATTCTTTCTGAAATTGAAAATTCCAAGTGAAAATCATAATGAAGTACATCTTATTTTAAGTTCATATCACACTGTACTTATTAGATGAGAACAAAATTCAAAGATAACAGCAAGTGTGACCTTCAAGTCAGCATGAAATGAAAGTTGAGTCTTTTCTTCACCGACATATATCCGAGTGAATTGGTTTCTTGAACAAGAAAAAAAACGTAGGACTGGATTTAATTTTGTCTATCAGGAATTGATTTGATGGTTGTGGCTTGCTTTTGCTGTGATCTCATGTGAGTGACAGGTTGTCCTGTCCTCGGCCAGTAAACGTCATACGAGATGATTGCAAACGGGAGAGGAATTTTGATTAAAGATTATGAGGACACACAAATGATGTGCATGAATAAACCATTTATAATAAATACTGTAATATAAATGTCCATTTTGATATTATGGAGACCTTAAACCACAAATGGGCAAATTTCACAGTTTTTCCATCAATCCAACAGTCTTCCAGTGTTTGGAAGGTCAGGCCTTTACCATGAATGATATTGTTGCTCTGTGTTCCTACACATCCTTTGGAAATCCACATTGGTCAGTTCCGTCAAACCCTTGTGCCCTGGGTTTTACCCAGAGGGCTTTCTTAAACTAAGGTCAACAAGCTGTCAGAAAGAAGAAAACATATAACATTCCCATACGATGGGGACACACCCGAGCAGACAATCAATGTTTCAGCTTTGTCTTGTCACTGCAGGCTACGACAGCCACTCCAGCTGAGAGCAACAATGACCTGGCAGCCAATAAACACCTTCGTCGGTTTCCTCCGCTTCTACACATGCAGGGGCCAGTAAAAATCGACAATGCCAAGGTGACACATTAAGGCCCATAAAAATATTTGTGGCCTCTGTGTGCTTTTTTTTTTTTTTTTTTTTTTTTTACGAGCATTTTGTCGAGTGTTTACAGGCCTGATCTGAGATACTACATCAAATACATGGTGCAGTAAATCAAACATGACTTTCGTCACCTTTGAGATAAAAGACACTGAGAAGGGTTGTAATCTGTTCGGTTCAAAAAGGACACAAGAAGGTTATCAGTCAGTGCAGTACCACTGCAGGCAAAAAAATCTGAATTTCAACCAAGATTGTAGAAAGAAAAGGCAGAGAGGTTTGGGTTAAAACGAGCATAGGCTGTTATGAAGGTTAGTGATTGAGGTTAGCAACTATGACAGGCCTATTAGCTCTAACATCTCCACCTGCTGACACATCACTGCCTAGCAGCAATGAGTGAATTAGATTTAACATCACATCCAGCTGCCACACATCTCCTGTCCCCCTCAACCCAAACCTGAATCATGAACAGCACAGGTTCCAGCGGCGACGGGCTGTTTCTTTCTCCCGTGTGCAATAAAAGCTGATTAGAGTTGAAACAGTTGACCGGTCCTACCCTCCTTCACAGCTGCTGGATTAGAGGCTGAAGCCCATCATCTGTGAAATGAAATTTCAGATGGTCGAACAGAGACAGTCTGAGGTGCAGTATGTGAGTGTTAGAGAGAAGGCGGTGGCAGAAGACATAATGTGCAAGGTCACACATCACAGCTAAAAGGAACATATGAGGATGATAAACATTTATCAGGCAAGTGGTGACAGGACACACTCTGCATTGAAAGGTATTAAGCACACAGTTGTTAACGATAGAAATGGGTTTAAAAGTTTTTGAATCTTTAAAGTTCTGAATTTTCTGAATAGTTCATCAGGCAATGGAGACAGGAGAAGATTGAAATTTAAATCGAAGACTTTAAAAAAGTATGTTTGTATCTTAGAAAGATTTTTGAGTGATAAAGTGTTCACAAGGATTCTAATAAAATGAAATTGAATAAAAATACAATTAATTTATCTATCAAAACTAAATCCCTAAAATTATTCAATGATGGGAACCACTAAAGGAACCGCTTTTCACAACAAAAAAAAAATTGTGAAAGAATGAGTCGCACTCAGGAGCTCAGTGAATTCAAGCGTGGTACTGTGATAGGTTGCCACCTGTGCAATAAGTCCATTTGTGCAATTTCCCCTACTAAATATTCCACGGTCAACTGTTAGTGGTATTATAACAAAGTGGAAGCAATTGGGAACAACAGCAACTCAGTCACAAAGTGGTAGGCCACATAAATCACAGAGCAGGGTTCCGTGCATGCTGAGGTGCAGAGTGTGCAGAAGTCACCAACTTTCTGCAGAGTCAATAGCTACAGACCTTCAAACATCATGTGGCCTTCAGATTAACTCAAGAACAGTGCGTAGAGAGCTTCATGGAATGGGTTTCCATGGCCGAGCAGCTGCATCCAAGCCTTACATCACCAAGTGCAATGCAAAGTGTCAGATGCAGTGGTGTAAAGCATGCCCCCACTGGACTCTAGAGTTCTCTGTAGTGACGAATCACACTTCTCTGTCTGGCAGTTAGTTGGACGAGTCTGGGTTTGGCAGTTGCAAGGATAATGGTACTTGCTTGTCTGCATTGTGCCAAGGGTAAAGTTTGGTGGAGGGGGGGATTATAGTCTAGGGTTGTTTTTCAGGGGTTGGGCTTGGCCCCTTCCTGTTCTAACATTACTGTGCACCAGTACACAAAAGCAAGGTCCATAAAGACATGAATGACCTTGTGGAGGAATTTGACTGGATTGCATAGAGTGCTGACCTAAACCCGACAGAATACCTTTGGGATGAATTAGAGTGGAGATTGCAAACCAGGCCTTCTTGTCCAACATCAGTGCCTGACCTCACAAAAGCGCTTTAGAGGAATGATCAAAAATTCCCATAAACACACTCCTAATCCTTGAGAAAAGCCTTCCCAGAAGAGTTGACACTGTTATAGCTGCAAAGAGTGGGTCAACTCCATATTAAACCCTACAGATTAAGAAAAGGATGTCATTAAAGTTCATGTGCATGCAAAGGAAGGTGTCCCAAAACCTCTGGCAATATAGTGCATTTCAAATCGAAGGCTACAGCCATGCTGGCTGACAAGGGTGCTAACATTTGGATTGCAGGGTTGCCAGATGTATGTAACAAACTCATTGGCCAATCAAAAGTGGCCCAATGACCAATTAAACACCAAAACTCAAAATATGCCACTCCCAAAATGCATATTTTACAGTCACTTTATTATAATTTGAAAATGACTGTATAATAGTAATCATAAAAAGTCCATAAATAAAATCATCTTACTTTAAGATTGACATCTGGTGAAAAATAAATAAATAAATAATAATTTTTAAAAAAATCCATCAATGGGGGTGGTAATTCTTTGTTTTAAATCGTTTAAAAAATTTAATAAAATAAAATAAAAACATATTCTTAAGTTTATAATAGATGCATTCAGGAAATTCTTCCATAATTGACTTACAATACTGTTTAATTTACTAGCAACAATCCTGGAAAGTCCAACTAATCTGTAACAAAAGAATCGGTTACTCCTCACAAAAATCTCATTATCAAGACTATCTTTATCACTGGTAAAATACAAATTAGGTAAAAGTAAAATATTTCAATACAACTATTTATTAATATATAAGTTATGCAATTCATCAAACATTTAACCCACCAAAAAAAAAAAAACTGTTTAAAAGTAGCCCAGTTCTGAGGAAAACCACAGACTTGGCAACCTTAGTCAGTTGTTCAAAGCAAAACAAGTGCTTTGTGTAAGTGTGTATTACAGATCAAGGTATTAACAGATGATGAAATTGAATTATTGAAATTTCAGATGAGTCTGAAATTATACATTTTTAAAATGTAAAACATCTAGGTGTGAGATATTTATAAGATATTTAGATAACCAGACCCAGATTTAATAGTCTTTATTTTTTTATTACAGATATTCATTAAACATTTTAAATACCTTCATAACTCAAAAACACTTCACAATAATTTGGTCATTCCCTTTTCCCTTGATTGTAGGCAATAAACTCCATTCATGATTATAATGCTGTTAAATTCTTTGCAACAAAAAAAAGTTCCTTCATACTTTTTATACATCATATCTCAAATAGATATTAGTTAAATCTGAAGATGTCTGCATAATATGCTTGCAGTTTTACCAAGTACATTCATGTAAACTGGCTGCATAACAACTGTTATCACAAGCAGAATTGCAAAAATGCGTTATGTAGTGGAGGATGATGATAGAGCATTAATAACGATACAATAAGATTCTGAGATGTTAAAGTAGATTGGTAGATGTTAAAGTAGTAGATGTTAAAGTAGATCTAAAAATAAAACAAAGTGCTGATTTTAAGAGAATTATTCAGTACAGGTACTATTAGGAGATTAAACTATATAAAAATAAGCCCAACATTCAGGTTGAGCATACTGAATGTCATTCCCAAACTTCTTTACCGTTACCCTTTATCTGAAAAGACACTTAAGAAGAATATGAGGCACAAGTTACAAAAAGTGCACGATTGCTGTTTTTATAAGGCTATACTAAACTCCTTAGCGGAGCAAAAATGTCTCTTGCAACTGTTTGATTTCCTTTGTTTCCCTCTCGAAAAATTTAAGAACTTTAAAGGTCCTTAAAGGTCACAATTTGTTTCTCTTCTTTACATAATAAAGATATATTCAATGCACTTGTTGTCTAATGATGCTAACTTCATGTAAACTTCAATCTCTCCATTTTACAGAGATTTGGGGTTTTGGTCCTGGGTAAATTACAATCACCTTTCACATCACAAAGGCTGTGATTTAGTATACCGCGTGGTACAGCTGCGAATGAGAATGATTTATTTGGGCAGGTCAGTACAGGTCACTGAGGCCTGCTATTTTCCGGGCCTTTTGCATCAAGGCACGCAACTGGAACTGTTTTCTGGAGAGAAGGCGCACATGCTACACACAAACACACACAGAACAGGATATACACATTAATATATTTCAAATATTGTGTTTTAGCTTAGACAGCAAGACAATGACAAAAAGGGCGGTTGACTTACCTTGAGGAAGACATCCAAATCAATGACATCTCTGCGTAATGCTTCACCCAAGTAGAAGATAGTGTCTTCTATGGCGTTTTCTTCAGCGTAGAGGTTCAGAATCTGCTTATAAAGAGGAGCGGTGGGCAAAATCACATCATCAATGTCATTGTCCTCAGATTGGTTCTGCATCCTTTCCAGGGCAGCTGTCAGCTCATCGTCTTTCTGCTTGAGGCTATCAATGTTTTTGTCCACATCAGCCTGTGATTCAATGAAAAGAACATGTTTTATTTTTACATTTAAAAAAAATATTTACAGGAAGGTACCTCGTTAAAAAGTGACTTATTAGATTGTATAAATTAGTAGAGTTATAAGCATCAGTCACTATTATCTGAGGTATCATCAACAACAAATCAGAATGTTTGCCTCATTTCAACTGTAACTGTACAATTACAAAATTGTCCAATCTCTTGTACCATCTCCAGGTCTAGTTTGGTCACCATCTCCTCCAGCTTCTGGTGGCCTCTCTTCAGGTCCTCCTCTGTTCTTTTCAGGGCATCCAGCTCTGCCTGTGCTCGATCCATCTCTTCTTTCATCCGCCTTCGCAATTTGTCACTGACCGCAGACACCAAAGATGCACGGATTGTGTCCTCCCCGATGGTACCATCACGAGTGGGCCCTGAAAGTACAGTTGTTTTTTTATTTTTTTTTATAAGTTTATGTTTACTACTGTTCAAAACGTTTTGGTTGGTAAGATTTATTAATGTTCTTAAAAGTAGTGTCTTACTGTATGTTGCTCAATAAGGCTGCATTTATCATCAAAAATACAGTAAGAATCTTTACAATAACAGCTTTCTGTATATTTTAAAATATAAATTATTCCTGTAATGGCAAAGCTGAATTTTCAGCATCATTACTCCAGTCTTCAGTGTCACATGATCCTTGAGAAATCATTCTAATATGCCGATTTGATGCTAAAGAAATGTTTTTTTTTTTTTTAATTATTATTAATGTTGAAAACATTTTTACCACTTGATATTTTCATGGTAAACTGTGATTTTTTTTCCCAGGATTCTTTGATTAAATCTTTTGTAAAATTATAAATGACTTTACTGTCACTTTTAATCAATGTAATGCATCCTTGCTGATCCTTAAATCCTTATTATTATTTTAACTTTTATTTTTTATAAATCTTACTGACCCCAATGGTAGTGTACTTGTTTTTGAGACTGATACAAGATTAGAAATGCATGATTGATTGCAGGGCTACTATTGACTATTGCTCACCGACTGCAGTAACAGGCGTCACCGGGGTATAGAGAGAGGACCCTGAGGTAGTGGGGTATCCAGAGACTGCTGCAGGATAAGGGTAGCCCTGAAATCCTCTGATGGACAGAAAAGAAAACAGGGTCACTTTATATTAGATGGCCTTTACTCTGTACTTAACCATTTGATACAATACACTTGTACATACATGATGGTGCGTTGCAATTACATTTAAAGTACTTGCATTTAATTAACATTTGTAGTTACACGGTTAACTTTTCCCCTAACTTTTACTCAAACCCTTACCTAAAAACTCATTAGCAGTAAATGTGGTAATTTTCCAGAACAAAATTTAGTTCAACAGTCAATCCATAGTCTTGAAGGCATTTAATGTTAGGTTAATGCCACTTAATAGTAAAAAATTTAAAATAAAAGTGTGCCTGAAAATATACAGTAAAACATTTCTACAGAATGCTTTCAGCACCTTGTTGAATCAATGCCACGTAGAATTAAGGCAGTTCTGAAGGCGAAAGGGGGTCAAACACAGTATTAGTATGGTGTTCCTAATAATCCTTTAGGGGAGTGTATATAACCTAATTTCTATATTCGCACTTGGATGCTAAACTATTTATTGCACTGTGTAGAGCGGTAGTTGAGTGAAAAAAATAATATGTATGTGGCAGCAATGCATCACCATACACTTCAGACACAACAGCCTGCGTTTACATTAACGATCTGTAACAAGCCTGTCAGTGATCTAGCATAGTTAGAATATTGTATTAGTAATAATGACAAGTACTGCTGAACAGCACCAAACATGACTTTATTTGTTCTAAGAAATATCTACAAAATATCACCAAAAGAATCCAAATAATTCTTCAAAGAGGGAAAATACGATTCTATTCAGGATTCATTGTAGGAACTCTCATGTGTTCCTTTCACTTGTATGAGCACAGAGCGACCATTTCAAAGAGATCTAGCATGATTATATTCTGGTTAAGACTTCATTACCAAAACAAAAAAGAAACTTCTATTCAGAAAATGTATTGCAAATTAAATCGGTGTTCGTCTATTGTTCGTTCTTTTCCTGCTATACTGAAAATGTGTTCACACATGGCATGTATTGCCAATTCTGATCACTAATTTAATAATTCCTACTCCTGTCTTTTTAATGCCATTTCATTTGTGCACAAAACCAGCACTGAGTGTATCGCAAGATTTTCATGAGTCTCTAGAGAAACTTGTGGTGCTTTCACCTGTGTGAATTTTGACTTACAGCAGGGGTTCTCAACTCGAGATCCACTTTCCGGCAGAGTTTTGCTCTAATCCTTATCAAACACCTGACTTGAGGACAGCGTAACTGTTTAATGATCTACAGCAAAATAGAGAGAGCTTTGGTGATAACTAAGAAAATATTTAATTACTACAATAGTAATTTCTCAGTAGAAATAGAAAGTGTGCATTTACACACAAACTGATCACCAACCGCAACTTTCAGATGCCATCTTTATTTTTTAGCTTAACTGTCACTGGCCGCAAAAGATACATTTATGCAGTCTTCAAATATCAATCAGATAAAGGTATCTCAGGAGACAGGAAGTGAAGCTAACATTGGACTCAGACATGCCTTGATGCTTTCCTACCTTGGAATGCATTCTCCGAAGGCAGCATTTTTAAGCTTTTGGATGGAGCCCTAGAAAGTTATAGGCAGGTGTGTTTGATCAGGGTTGGAGCTAAACTCTGCAGGAAAGTGGATCTCAAGGGCCAGAGTTGAGAAACCCTGATTTATAGAATGCTCATATCTTTTAATGCTGGTATAAAAATAAATGTTTCTGCTGCAAAATGCATGCTTGATGGTCCCACTTTATATTAGGTGTCTTTAACTACTATGTATTAACATTTAGATTAATCATTTGATACAATGCATTTATTGTATATATACACACAATTTTTACATTGTACTTATATTTTTAAAAAATATCTGCATGTAAATACATCTATAATTACACTGTGGTTACCCTCACTTTACACTGTAACCCACCCTTAAACCTACCCATACCACCAAAACCAAAACCTACCCATACCCGTATCCCACCTCAATAGCAGCAAAAGTGTTTTGCAATACAACATGAGCACAATAAGTACATTGTATTAAGAAATAAGAGGAGGGTTGGATTTAAGTGTTTAGACATAGGTCAGATGACCAGATATCTGATATGTATTGGATTTAGAACCACATATGAAAGAGGTCTAAATCAGATGAAAAAAAATGTTACGTGTTTTTGCTGTCTCATGTAACAAGACCTGATCTGTGGCAGATGTCTGAGACACTCCCATTTGATCGGTATGATTTTAAAATGTTATGGTTCATTATTTGAACAAAAATATAGTAAAACAGTATAAAAATATTAATTAAATATCTTAATATTATTACAATTTAAAATAACTCTTTTCTATCTAAAAAAGTTCTTTAATGACCAGAACGTTCAAAAGATCAGCATTTATTTATAATTAATAATTATCTTTTGTGACATAAATGTCTTTACTGTCATTTTTGATCAATTTAATGCATCCTTGCCCAAACTTTTGTGTATATAGTCAACTGGTAGACCATATGGCCAAGATTACTGACTTGCACACTGAAGTAACTTACCCTGGATTGGCAGAGTGTCCTTGACTATAAGGCAAGCCTGGTGTGCTTGGCATGTAGGAAGCTGGAAAGAAACATTAAATTATATAATTAATGCCGATGCCCGAAGTCAAAATGCTCTTACAAATGTAACCTAAATCTTTAAATACATTATTTATCAGATCCAATATATTGCGCTGCTAAACTAAAACAATCAGACGCAAGTATATGCTCACTGTTAGGTGGGCCTGCTGCCGGGAAAGCTGGGTAAGTTGCCTGAGTGCTGGGCCGTGAGAAGACTGGTGGTTCCTCTCCAAACACCACAATCATCACCTGGATCAGTCCCAACAAATCAGACTGGGGCTAAAGAAAAGAAGACCAAAGCAAACGAAAGGTGCATGAGTTTACACCCCTCCTAAATTAAGTGGACAAAGATTTAAAAAAATACACTTACAGGTTTCCATTCATGCAGGTATGGGAGGTAAATCTTTCCATTGGCATCCACGTGTTTCCCGGGTTTTATCATCATGGCACTTGTGGGTTTGACAAAACAGATGGGAGGGTTGTAGGGATATGTGTCAAGAAGCCACAGGCAGATGGGTATGTTATATGTATTTCCTATAGAGGAGGAAAATATTAAAGTAAGGCTCAACATAAGGTACAGCTGGATTGTTAAGGCAGTCTGAAGAGTGGAGAAACTCAAAAACTTCTTTGAAAGCTGTGTCTCTATACCTCGGTAGCTTACTGGCACCGTTCCTGTGAGACTCAGCAGCTCTTTGGTAGAGCCATCATTGAACACTGAAAGAAAAAATGCTAAATAAGAGCAGAGCAGGCCAGGGCAATATATTTACAGTACAAACTGAATTGATTTCAATTGGTATAGGCCTACATATAATTAAAAATGAAAACAAAAGTATAGCTAAATTAATTTATACAGCCGAATTTAAAACCCTGCAAACTTGTTATGTTCACGTTATCTTTATTAAAAATAAATGTCAAGTGCTTTAAAGTGTAAGAAGTGAAATGAAAACATTTGTATGTGTGGTTGAAGTTTGGAGCCAAAATAAGTCTTACCGTAGTTGTCCATCACAGGTTTAAGATCTTTATAGTGAGACGTCACGTTTGTTAAGTCGCGTGCGGTCAGATCCCTGTATTTATAAATCTGTGTACACACAAAAGACATTACCCAGATCGTGGAAAACACTTTGTAAACATCTTCTCCGGTATACAAGTGTTTAACATACCTTCGCCAGCATTTTCCGTATAGAATTTTCGTTCATTGCCGTCATATTTACAATGATTATGAACTAATGTATTACTTAAAAAGACTGTACAGCGTTTATCAGTTCAATTATGTAGTTGCGTTATGGACGTAAACTCATAAATACTAAATCATCGCATCCATAACTAACCAGGAAATCACAGCTGAACTGGCACTACTTCCGGTCAGATGACTGATGACGCAGTACTCAGAAGTTTCACTTCATTGGTAGAAGTATGAAGTGTGTTCAGTATTGCTACAATAATAATTTTGGACTTTATAAATTCATATTTATGATGTAGTAACTAAGTTAAATGTTATATTTAAATATTCAAATGTAAAACAGATGTTCAGGAAATCAAAACAAGCCTCTTTATTTGACTTTCTTTACACAGTAATAATAATGGTAGGCACAAATCTATGACAGATTTTTAAATGAAATTCAGTGTTCTTTAAAAATAAAATTAAAAAAAAGTATTAATGTAAAAAACGAATGTATATTACCAGAGCCAGCACAGCCTTTTGTAATTCCTTCAGTAGGAACGCTACTAGGCTATATGTGTTCTGCTATTGTTGTTAAAAAATAAATAAAATAAAAACCTCCATAAAATGATTTATTAGCAGCATTTGGCGTATGACATACTCAAAACAGAATAACACAGTAGAGGTCCAATGAAATTCGGAGTCATGTATTTGTGTATTATACATAATGTTAATAATTGTGTAATGGAAAATGGCCATTAACCAACAATATTAATGTACAACAATATTCAGTAAGTGGCAGCAATCACCCCACATTACTCTGTGGCAGAGTAAATCCATCAAAACGATCTGGGTGCCCACAGCTTTCTGACAGAAACCCTTGAAGGTCATATCCATAGCTACTGACATGTGATTTAAAGGGAGAATATCCGCCCATGTACGTCCTTGAGAACACTCAATAGACTGCAAGGGAACAAAACGCTCTTTATCGAGCAAAATCATCAAATTTCAGCCAGAAAGAGAAGACACTCACTGCTAGTCGAAGACATTATTAGGTGTTCATCCGAATCACGTAAATTAATTAGAAATACCTTTGTTTAGATTTGAAATCTAAGAGAAAGAAGATTTCGTCATATGATAATTTATAGGAATGGTTAATTTACATGATGATTTACAGTAAGTGTATAATACAAGCAATCTGATGTCTGATAGAAGTACCTTTACTCCTTATTGACACAAACATGTAAAATGTACTTCCTAAAGGCATAAGGGGGGAAAATGCATTTTAAGATTAGACAATAATGATTTAAAGTTTCAAGTTTATGCCCTGAACATGGGAACAGCACAGTGCTGGCAAGAATATCAACAAAAGATTTTCAGTCCACGCTTTTAAGTAGTAGGTTTTCTATCATTTTCCAACAAGAATGGTTATATTTTTGAAGAGATTTTTTTCTCTTTAGCCAATGCAATTATTTTTATGCATTTGTCCAATAATGTAAAAGAAAAGCATCACATTTGTATATTTAATCAAGCCACAATTCAAAGACCCTGAGGCCATTCAAATACAAAAAGGCTAACAAATAAATGCGATCCCACAGCATGTCCTATTGGAGATGTACCTTCTAATCGCAATATATTGCACTATAACTTGTGATACACACACTGCATATGAGTATTCTCTTTGCAAGAGAACGTAATGAATTATGTACAGTTTATTAGGTTAGACTTCTAAGCAAATGACAATACAAATCTTCCTCACATCCAGACATGTGCTAATCTAACTGATGTAGTAATTCTCCTCTCCATCTCGTAAAGTGTTTTTCTAACATACGCATCTGACAAAGCAATATGAGAGGTTATTTTCTGAGCTATTACTTCCAGTTAAGAGTAAATAGTTTGTTTAATGTAAATATATTTAATTGTGACAGCGTTCAACCAGTCGTAGCAACTCCAGTGTTGAGACCATTAAAATGAGGTACAACTTCTTTCCTCTCCAGTAAAGGAGAGAGACGGGAACATCCCAAAGAAGACTGCAGGGCTGCCAGAATAAAGATTTCCCTTTTACACAGTCTGCTCTAAACGTCCAGCGTCTGTGTAGGTGTTGCAGTGTTTGTGGTCTGTAGGGCTGCACTGCTCTAAAAGCCACGCCATGCACATTCACTGCAAAGAGAAAGAGAGTACACATGAGTAGCAGTACACAATGGTTTAATTATCCATGAATACTTGTATGTTTATGTTATTGAGAATCATATAGCTATGGTTGGAATCATATTCTATTAAAGTGCCCCATTTATTCTATTTAAAAAGTCTTAATTTTGTTTTGGAGGTCTCCTACAATAGGTTTACATGCATCCAAGGTCAAAAAACAAAACTTTAAAGGGTTAATTCACCCCAAAATGAAATGTCTTTCATCATTTACTCACCATCGGGTTGACCCAAACCCGTAAGACGTACAAAATCTGAGCCAGTTCTGCACTCTCCATTGACAGCTACGCAACTACCACTTCAAAGAGATCGTAAAACTAATCAGAATTGAGCGGTTTAGTCCAAATTTTCTGAAGAGACACAATTGCTTTATGATGAACAGATTAAATTTAGGCTTTTATTCACATATAAACATTAATCTGCAAACATAAACAGAAGCTCAAACCCACTTGACGTGTGAGAACAAACCTCATTGGTTCCTGCGGAAGCTCAAACATACTGTGTAACACGAGAATGAACCTCATTGGTTCTCGCATGTCAAGCGAACATGCTTGAGCTTCTGTTTATCATAACTGATGTGTGGGTTGATGAATGTTTATATGTGAATAAAAGCCTAAACTGAATCTGTTCATCAGATAAAGCGATCGAGTCTCTTCAGAAAATTTGTACTAAACCACCCAATTCATATTGTTTTTTACAATCTCTTTATGAACTTGGTAGTTGTGTAGCTGTCACTGGAGGGACAGAAAACTCTCAGATTGTATTAAAGATATTTTCATTTGTTTTCCAAAGATGAACTAAAGTCTTGCGGGTATGGAACGACATGAGGGTGAGTGACTTGCCAATGATTTTTGGGTGAACTATCCCTTTAATTTTCTCAAAATATACAATGTAGCATCACCTCATTTCTCACAGTGTCTGAAAGCCCTTCTTTCTGAGAGCCTACTTTGCTGAGATTGGTCAGATGGTCCAGTGTGTTGTGATTGGTCTACCGCTTACAGCATGTGTAGGAAACTAATTGACCATTACCATATCTGAATTTCACCTTCAGAGGCTCCTCATCACTTTACACACAGTGATGCGAACAGTAATGAGAGCGTCGGTTTTACCATATCAATTCGAGGCTGATTCTTCATCTACTGGAAGTGCATGCAAAGTGGATTTGCTTTCCCAGCACAGAAAACTCTTTTTGCCCTGTCTCCAACAAGAGCAAAACTCTTCCAGGCCTCAGCTACAACTACAGTGTTTGAGGGCGGGTCAAAGCAGATGTTGTTCGCAGGCAGTCAATGAAGACCATGTGCTGGAATTATGCAAATTTGTAACAAACCTACAAAGGTTCATGCAGAAAGTAAGACTTCAGAACTGGTACTTTGTTTTGTGAGACGATAACAACATTTACTGTGCACTTTGATATTTGAAACGTTGCACACCTTTTACATTCACAAACGTCTATATTACACACAATCTGAAAGGTAATATCTGAAAAAGCATAATAGGGGCACTTTACTATCAGAATAAAGGTGTTTACCGGATCATGACACCACGCAGCGGCAGTTCATACAGTCCTGGCCGTTGTCATCTGGCGGGTTCAGTTTCCTCAACTTATGCTGCCTGATTTCACGGACGAGTGTGTAAAAGGCATCTTCCACTCCCTAATCAGAAACACACACGCACACAAAAATTAGGGCTTTTCTGAGCTATATACATTCAGCCATGCAAATGAAATTACGACAGCTTGATACTTGACAAAATTATTGGTTATACAACAAAATATATTTGGCTGAAATTTTTCTAACCTGTCTTGTCTTGGCTGAGGTTTCAATGTAGGGTATACCGTAGCTACGGGCGAGTTCCTGGGCTTGTCTTGTGTCCACAGTGCGTGCTGGTAGGTCACATTTATTACCCACAAGCACCATAGGCACATCATCTGAGTCTTTAACTCTCTTAATCTGTTCCCTTTAAAAAGCAAAGCAAACAATCCACATTTATAATGATATTTGTTATAAGAAACAAAGAAATGTATTCTTATGCCTCAGTTTCCTATAATTTGACCTGTACTGATGGATGTCCTCAAAAGACTTGGTATTGTTGATGGCAAAAACACAGAGAAAGCCCTCTCCGGTCCTCATGTACTGGTCTCTCATTGCACTGTACTCTTCCTGACCTGCAGTATCCAGGATATCTAACAGACACGTTTCTCCATCAATCACCACCTGTTTCCTGTATGAGTCCTGTGAGGAAGAACAGATCGAAAATATACAATATATGTAAGATGTTTTTTTCTGAATATTGTAAATAGGGCTGTCACTAATGATTATTTTGGTAATCAAGTAATCAGTCAATCAATTTGCATTTTTAGAACCATATTGATGTATTCTCCTGTGTTGGTGTAGGTTTATAAATGATTTACCTTACAAATCTGATGAAATGGCACATTGTGTTCACATGTGAATGTTATAAGCAACCTGAACTCACAGCATATGCAGAGATGGAGTTTGAGGCGCACTCCACACATGTAAATGATAAGTAGCATTTACTGTGAACGGAGCTGCTCTGAGACGCCTACACGCATGTAAATAAATAAAGCGCATATATACAGTATATGAATTACACCATATAAAATATATTAAATTGCAATCGATTTTTAAAATCAGTGGAATCATGACAGCCCTAACTGTAAATTCTCTTACTGCTCAAATGACACTGGAATATTCAGTGAAATATATTCTGTTACTGATAAAGAGAAAGTGGGAACTGTGGACTATTTGACCAAAGTGGGGCGAATGTTTTACCCTCAGATTAAACTTTGATGTTTTATAATGTTATAATGTTATATTTGAAATTAGGGAACTATATTCTGCACTGAGGTCTATTTTTTGCAATCATGATAACTCTGAATATGTTACTAAATATGGCATTGTTAATGTATTTGGTCTTGGCGGACTAGATCAACTACACTGCTGCTGTTGATTATTGCTGCTGCGGGACTTACTACTGCCAATAGATACAGACATGGTGCTGTGACCATGTAAGATATGCTGCTGCTGCATAAACAGACATACATAAATCTAATAGCAGATTTAGGCAGGTGGAGCTGGGGGAGGTGGAGGATGGAGGGGATAGCGCGCAGCAGGATAAGCTTACAGCAAACAATGAACCAAACTATTTAAATGTTGGGCAAGCAATCTCATTGGCTGCAGGATCAGCAGAGGCAATCAGCTTATGTCATGTGATAATGGTGTGACAGTTCGCAGATTGCATGTAAAGGACTTATTAGCCTGTTCCATCTGAATTTCATGACTGAACACACACACACACACACACACACACACACACACACACACACACACACACACACACACAGAAACACATATAAATATGACGGTAATGAATGAAAATTATATACAGAATATGCTACGGTATGTTAAACACTAATATATATAAACTATTACATATGAGAAAAAGGTAAATGACAGAAAATACCATTCTGACTTTTGGCTTACCTCAATGGTTGGGTCGTATTCATCAACAAAATGGTTCTGAATGAGCTGTATGGTCAGAGCACTCTTGCCCACACCACCCGCACCTACCACTACCAACTTATATTCTGTCATTCTCACTGCTGCTGAGTCACAAGCTGAAAGAAAGCAAGAAGGAACAAGGAAATTTGAGGAAATAAAGGGAAACATTTTGAATGAATCATGTCTTATACACTTGAAACAGTCTGTTGAACAAATTAAAATTTGGGGGGATTCCAGTCAACAGAGTATATCAGTGCTTCCTGGAATAAAGCACTTAACTTGCTGACAATATTTAATATAGATGAAATTACTCTTCTCTAGTGTCTAGTAACAATACACAAACAGAAAAACTTGTCTACAGGACTTTCCCTGACAGTGATCTATTTGTGTTATTATTTAAAATGTTTGATTCAGTGCCAGAAGAATCTATTTCACTCACAACCTGTGTAATTTCATCCCTTCCAAACTAGATTTGAAATTCTGACAACCTGCTTAATAAATTAAGGATCCTCAGGAGAAGATAAACGTCAAAGAACCTATATATAACAGCTGGCCATCTAAGATGTGCTTGAATATTGTTTCTGAATATTTATTTACCTAAACTATTTTTGTGACTTTTATTTCTCTTTACATGTGGAGCAGTTAACATAAATATATCAGACCAATAAAGGTTATTATACAACTATTATTTGCTAATGAGATCAAAAGGAATTATGGGTCATCTGAATCTTGCAATGTTAAAAAAACATCAGTCAATCCATCAGGTTCAGCTTGGTCAATGGACACTGCATCAAGTATTCCGTTTGAAAATCTATTTTTAGCTCCTCCACCTGTCATGTAGCCTTACCTGTGAACATCATTCTACTTTCCCCTGCTGGGAGTTTACAACTTCTATATTGCTTTTAGGCTCTGGATCATAGTAACCATGTTAAGCTACAACTTTTAATTACTAGTCAAAAGAGTTTTTTGCCCATAAAATTAGTGATCACACTCTACCAGGTAGGATGTCACTGTTTAAAAACGTTTCACTTTAAACACAGTCACACAATTATATATAAATACGAGATATATATATATATATATATATATATATATATATATATATATATATATATATATATATATATATATATATATATACGATATATACGATATATATACGATATACACACACACACACACACACACAGTATATAGCCTACAGTGTGTGTGTAGGCTATATATGTAATGTACAGAAAATCCCGTTCATTTTTCCCATGAGATGCAATGACATCACCTTTATTGACTTTTCAGAAGATGCGCAATGTAAACAACGTAGTCATTTCGGTGAGCGGATCTCTGCTAACAATACAATGATAACCAATCTACGCGATGACATAAGTTTTAAAAACGTAACGAGTGGAGTACAAAAACTAGCCTTCATTCAACGTTTGTTGCTCTGCTTGTTTAAATAAACTATTTTCTCCTGCATCGGTCATATGTCCATACGGAACATCGCTGTACGTAGCCTATATGAATATAGTTGCACAGCTCGCTACAATGTAAGGAACCAGAGATGAATGGAATTCAGCAGCGCGCACTGATTTGACGCATTTGTTTCGTTTCCCGTGTTCACTATAGTAGTAGTTCTTCAGTTTCGAGATGCTAGTGAAATGATTTATGCCTTGATGCCAAAACAATGTTCCGTCCAGCGTCTACAAGGAACATTTTCTGCTGCTGCTGTTATTCCTGCACGACACACAGCATAGAAAGACAGCAGCTGGACTAGTACTTACAAAATACACGGCGCTGTTCGCTCGTCTCGACGACACTCAGCACAAGTCAATAATATGTCGACATCCTTCCCGCTGCTCCTCTCAAAGCTCTGCTGCTCTCAGCTGTTTTCGTCATTAGACAGCGCGTGTTCTTCTTGTTCTTCTCGCGCGCTACAGATTCGCTGAAGCAGATGCGATCAGCACAAACATCGAACAACGAGCTGCCGGTGTGGGTCGACTGATAGGCGAGCTGTGAAACACTGTGTGTGTGTGTGTGTGTGTGTGTGTGTGTGTGTGTGTGTGTGTGTGTGTAGGGGAAGAAGAAGGAGATGGAGCTTAGAGCCACAGCACACGCCCAAACCCTGTGTGTCTCAGTACACACAACACCACACACTCTCTCAACCCTTCTTACATTACAGGTGGGCTGTCTTATGTTGCAAAACACAAAAACAACTTCGCGTTCTTTCTTTCTTTCTTTCTTTCTTTCTTTCTTTTTCTTTCTTTCTTTCTTTCTTCTTTCTTTCTTTCTTTCTTTCTTTCTTTCTTTCTTTCTTTTCCATATAGCTTTGTTAAAAAGTCAATTAGAGGACATTTCAGATAAACTCTTGATGAAAAAATATTTGTATTTGTAATTTTTTTCTTAATTTCTTTCTTAAAAATAGTTTTAAAAATCACTGACAATCAGATTATAAATTATTATAAAATATTCTTTCTTTGATTTTTTTTTTTTTATTACAGAACAACGACAATATAGCAAAGTTATTGTTTTTTTTTTTTTTTTTTTTAAATGTAATTTTTAAAAACCAAAATCTTTCTTTCTTTTCATTGCTTTTTTTTTTTTTTTAAGTGAATCTGAGGGACATATAGTGTGAAGAGATCCAAAACATTACTGAGGCCTTTGAAAAGTAGTTGATGAGTCTCTATAGAAATAAAAATAAAACAGAATTTAGTGAGAATATCTGATAAGCAGGCGATGTGTTGTTACTATCTTTCTCAGGTATGGCTGGTGATTTCTTTTCATTTCATACTTACTTACTACAAACCTTTCTCAGGGTTGAATTACTGAGTCTTTTATTATTTAAAAATCACTTTCATTTAATTCAATAATTTTCAAACTAGCGGTCCACTGATGTAAGTTTCAGAATTGTCCACTAGGTGGCAATCTTTGATCTCCGTAGCGTTCAGGCACACACTTCCAGTCCCTTTTAACCTCAAATATATTTCAGACGTCTACTTTAGTTATGGGACCGCAGTCGTCATAAAAACAGAGTTAAAAGAGTATAAAGAAAAATCATACTGCTGTCATTCACACGTCATTAATCCTTGTGTTTCTTGTCTCCTCCTGCTGAAAGGCAGCCAGAGAGTCACATGGCCTTTTGTATGACGACCAGTGCGCATTTCATTGGCTGATTTGCTTGAAAAAGCATCCGTCGTCAAGGCAACCAAGAGCCGCAGTCCCACTTCACTTGTCTGGTGAGGCCTTGACAAAGTCACACAGATCCTTTTTACCTTCTGCTTGTTGTTCTCCTGTGCATCTCAAGAGTTTATAAGAGGTAAGTCGATAGATGAGATTTACCATGTAATGTGCTGTTTAACAATAGAAGTATATTTTCTTGTAATGAAAGCTACAGACAGATCACACACGATGAGGGGTCCTGAAAGATAATGCATGACATTTTATAGCCTAATTATTTTATATATATTTTTGCATCAGGTGGGTTTCTTTCTTTGATTGCTGCTGATCAGCAACCAAAGTATGCCAACAAAGTAAGAATATAAATGAAATAGTTTACTTGAATAATGGTGACTGAGTTGCCACAATTCTTTAGGCTATCTATTGAGAGGTTTGTATTAAATGCATTGTGCTTTTCAGCTATTAGTCTCCATTTGTTTCATTACGGCATTCATCGCGTTCAGACTTTATTTGTGCCATGTCTAGCAAGTGCAAGATGTTCCATTGTAGATAATGGTGGCTGTAGCCTCATGAGTGATGTGATCCTCTTCCCGTCTCTGTCATGTAAATTCAGAGCAAACATAGAGACATCAAGGTGGCCATGTTGATAGTGAAAGCATAAAATAAAGGCAAATGTATCTGTACAGGCCTTCTTGAACATCACCTCTAGAGATGCAACAAGTTGGCATCATTTCTTTAAAATATGAAAAGCAATGGAATGTTTGCTTGTGTAGCAGTAATAATTTGTATGTAAATGATTTCTGTAAGAAATATTGTGTTATGTACAAGTATTATCCCAAGAGCCCATGCAGGATATTATTGTATTGATGTTTAGTATGTTAACTATGCTATTCAGTGCTTTTACCTGCTTTGTCTAGGGGGTTTTGAGTTTTATGTTGATGGTAGAACAACGAACCAATTACAGAAACACACTGCAAATACTTAAGACACAACCAAATAAGAAACAAACTGAAAATACTCACAACGCAACCAAATACAGAAACACACTGCAAATACTCACAGCGTAACCAAATAAGAAACAAACTGCAAATACTCACAGCATAACCAAATAAGAAACAAACTGAAAATACTCACAACGCAACCAAATACAGAAACACACAGCAAATACTCACAGCATAACCAAATAAGAAACAAACTGAAAATACTCACAACGCAACCAAATACAGAAACACACAGCAAATACTCACAGCGTAACCAAATAAGAAACACACTGCAAATACTCACAGCATAACCAAATAAGAAACAAACTCAAAATACTCACAACACAACCAAATAGATTCAAGATTCAAGAGTTTTTTATTTGTCACATACAGAATACAGAAACGCACTGCAAATACTCACAGCGTAACTAAATAAGAAACACACTGCAAATACTCACAACACAACCAAATACAGAAACACGCTAAGAAACGCACTGCAAATACTCACAACACAACCAAAAAAGAAATGCACTGCAAATACTCACAATGCAACCAAATAAGAAATGCACTGCAGATACTCACAACGCAACCAAATAAGAAATGCACCAAATACTTTCAACGCCACCAAATAAGAAATGCGCCAAATACTTTCAACGCCACCAAATAAGAAATGCACCAAATACTTTCAACGCAACCAAATAAGAAATGCACCAAATACTTTCAACGCCACCAAATAAGAAATGCACCAAATACTTTCAACGCACATACGATCAGGATGTTAAAATAAACAAAACACTGACCTCTCAGGTCATCGACAACATCACTGATGAGTAGATATTGAGCAATAAGCATGTCCCAGCCAGGTTTTTCACTTTTTGTGAATATTTGCTGTGTGTTTCATATTTGGTTGCATTGTTAGTATTTACAGCACATGTGTTGTCAGACTGATTCATTTTCTGGTGTTTTTTCTATTTGCACATTTTCTTCAATTGCAGCATGTTGAGCTTTGTGCTATTTGCAACACATTTGTGTTTATTTGGTTGCGTTGTGAGTATTTTCAGTGTCTTACTTATTTGGTTGCGTTGTGAGTATTTGAAGCACATCTGTTGTTGATGGAGATGAAAATTGATGAAGATGTTTTCTTAATTTGCTGGTGTGTTTTTTTATTTGTATGTGTTTTCTTCAGTTGCAGCTCTTTGAGCTCTCTTGGGCGTCATAGTAAAGGCATCATAAAAGTAATCCATGTGACTCCTAGTTTAACAATTTTATGGAGCAATACGAGTGCTTTGTTTGCACAAGAAACATAATTTACCACATTATTTACAAGATATTAATGTCCGATGCATGTCTTCATTTGTGTTCTGAAGATGAATGAATGTCTTATGGGTTTGAAACGACATGAGGGTGAGTAATTAATGACAGAATTTAAATTTTGGGGTGAACTAACCCTTTAATGGTCATGTACCAAGTGTTTAAAACATTTTTATAGCACTTTAAAATATGTTTGCAAGTTGCAACACACGGTATTACTTTCACCTATGCTTAAGATGATAGATTTGGGGTTTTAACTTTTTCTGCATCAGTTATTCTGTTCAAAAGTTTGGGGTCTGTAGGATTTTAAGTAAGGATGTATTAAATTGGTCAAAACTGTTTCAACATAAATATTAAGCAGCACAGCTGTTTTCAACATTGATAATAATAAGAAATGTAATAATATGATAATAATATATAATAATAAAATGTAATAATATTTCACAATATTAATGTTTTGATCAAAATGAAACAAAAAACAATTCAGCCTTGGTGAGCAAAAGAGACTTCTTTCAAAAACATTTTTTAAAAATTACAGACCGCAAACTTTGGAACAGTAGTGTACATTTTTCACCTAGCAGAAAATAAAAGTAGAGAGACTTACAGATTATCAAAAATATCCAATGGGGTTGTTGTTTTTTTTACTTGGGCTGGTAAGAAATTGCCTAGCAACCATCCAAAACACCTTATTAACCTTGCAGCAACGTGTTACAAAACACTTAAAAGACCTTAGCAACCACATAGCAAGACACTGGAAATGTCACAACACCTTAACATGATGGCAACAATATTTGCATGGGAAAGCATCACCAATGTGTTTTTTCTACCGGGAAATGTGAACATACATTTTTTGTTGTTTTACTGATATTTGTTGCAGCTTTCAGATTAATGATCCCCAGTCTTAAAATGAAAAGTTGGGAAAACATTCAGCTTAAGATACAAACCAGAACACCCTACTAACCACTCATAGCATTCACATTTTAGGAATTGCATAGCAATGCACAAAAAACACTCAAAATAACTTATATACTTCATAGCCATGTCCTGATAACTGCCCACAAACATCCTATTGTACAGTTACATTTACATTTTCTTAAAGGCAGGTATCATCTGGTAAATTATAAGGAGGAAGTTATTCAGTTTATAGAGGAAGCTAGATAATTTGATGTATGCAGGAACACAATGACCACAATTATGTCACATAAATACAATGACATGCAACAGAAAAAAAATAATAAAAATAAAGTAATACTAAGTGTACGCTGCCAGTTTTACAAACTGCGGTAAGATCGTGACAAAATACTGACAGAGAGAATGAGAAACGGCAGAGAGAGAGAGAGAGAGAAAGAATGAGAGCACTTACCTGTGTAGGGGGAGGAGCATGGGAAGGCTGTGGTATGTGTCAGCATTGGAGAGAGCGGAAAGAGCGAGTCACTTTCAAGAGACGAAACGAGTAGTGCGCCATTAATCCTGCTCCTATAGAGACAGGAAAAACAACAACCTGTTGGACACCAACATCTGCGTTACAGGTCTGTGATTTTACCTTAGACACGTTTGAGGACGGTACTTTTTGAAATTTATTCATCATGGTAACCAGGAAGGGGGACACAGAGAAGCAAGCTTTCAACTCTAAGGTAAATATAGCTTTGCTTCTGACCAGCAGGTTTATCTAGTTAGTCTACAGACTTGACAATAAAATGTGTCAAAATTTACACAGGTGTTTCCATCCTGTCTGGAAAGGAAAGTAGCTCAAACAAGGAATAAGTAGCTAAAATAGTTTGTTTTGGGTTATGTCATTGATTTTAATCAGTAACAAGGAAATGAAAATAATTGACAGAAACCTGGTACAGAGAATGGGAAAACCTTTACTGTCTGTTACCTGTAAAACTCAATGAGATTACCAGGTTTTGTAAAACCTGTTTTTATTAATGAAAAGGGAAAAAAATGCCTGAAGGTAATTAGTCAGAATGGGTTAACTGTGTATTGTCCATGGCTACTAGCATGGTCCGTGTTGTTTTACAGCAGATAATGTATTTTGCTTGACTGTTGGACTGTGAGGATTGTCCAATATGAGTTGTGCTTTTCTCAGTGAAAACTGCTGTGCTCAGGTCCTTTGACTCATTCTGTCGCTTGTTTAAATGTAGACTTGAATAATGCCTGAGTAAATTACTACTCGGATTTAACTCTGTAGCGTTTGTATTTGTGATTTGATAAGGATCTGTTTGTTTAACCATCTGGGCATAGCGCTGTATCCGATGATATTTCTTCGATGAAGATCAGCTTTTTTTTTTTTTTTGAGTAAGTGTTCCTTGAAAATGTAATATCAAAGTGAGAGAGACTGGAAAATTACAAAACAAGCCTTTTTATTATCATTAAAATTATTGAAAATAATCATTTTGTCTTTTTGACACTTTGTTGACAGGGTGTACTTTCATTTACCTTTGCAATATGCTCATTTCATGTGCTCAACAAACCTTAGTGATTTGACAAATTTAATAACTTTATTCACCATCTACATGAGTAGATTCTTCTCCACATTCTTTCCTCAAACAATTTAAGGAAATATCTGATTACATACATTTCTATTTAAATTCTGCTGCATTCCAATCACCTGACAAAATGATGTCACTATATTTGGATATGCAAAACAAACTACATGCAAAGTCACGTCTACTGCTGTTGGCACACTTTGTTGAAAATGGTTGAAATGAGAATAGTGTATTCTAATTGATGCAGTTTAAATGATGTATCTTGAAACATTTTTTTAGGAAGCATTAGTGATGAAATCATCGTGTGATAAAAGAAAGAGCAGTCTATCTGATTTATGCTCCTGCAACTCAAGGCTACGAATCATGTCGTAAATTTAGTGGAGAGGTTGTCTCACTCTGAGGATGGTTTGAATGAGAGGACCACTCCCAACCTAAAGTGAGTTTGTGGTTATTTTTTGCATGGAAATGCCAGTAAATCAGAGATTTCCAACCAGGGATTTGCATAATCCAGGGGGGGTTTATGCAGATTCATTTGGTACTTAGAAAGTTCTAGATTTTATTTTACTATGTTTAACCTATAAAACAGAAATGTATATAAAACGCCTTACAATAAAAACAGTCTATTGACAAATCACAACGGTTTAAAAAAAATGTGTTTTAATGATAATGCTAAAAGGATCACACTTTTGGTTTGGTGTCAGTGAATAACTTGAGCATTATTGATGAGGCTGTGGGGTACATAAGACAAAAAAGGTTGGGAAACATTAAAGTAGATGAGCTGAAATAGAAATGATAACGCACATCTCACACAGACTTTTACTTTAACCTCTTACTACCGTTTCCTTTTTAACAAGAGGGTTCTGTTAAGAATACTCATGTGACTTTTCTACATAAACTTTGCCTGGAATTCTTAAGCAGGAAAAGTGAAGTTGATGCACTTGAATAGCTGCATACCAAAAGGTATCGTACTTTGTTTGGAGATACTATTTACTCGCAGTCGTCAATGAACTCACATGAGAGGGAGGGAGTACACTCCTTCTGCACACAATGGGAAGGTTTAGATATGCTGATCTACGTAAGCAGGCCAGTTTCACCCCTTTAACACGAGAAACCTAATGCCTGTGAGACACATCCCTAAGCCTGATTCCGACTGTTCACATAACAAATGGAATTCAGACAGTTTAAACATTTCTCTTGGTTCTCATTGTTCACTGAGTGAGAATGTCATCAACGTACGGTCTCTCTTTTAGTGTTGGTGAACTATCAGATGACATTTCAGGTCAAAAAAGAGAGTTCCCTATAGGTCATTCAGCTGTCAGACATGTAGAGGTCTTATGACCACAGTGGATTATCTGTCATCATCAGACGGAAGAAAGAGCATGAAACCTGTATTTCTAGCTTGCCATATGTTTCTGGTAGCATGTGCCCTCCTGGGTACTCTTCAAAGCCCATGTTGACAGGGAAACATGAGAAAAGGGATGGTTTTCCCAAGCATATTTGAGCTTCACACCTTCAAAAACACCATATTCAAACAACTGACAATTCAAATTTACCTATAGAAGAAATTGATGTTAGTAATTTAACTAACTACCTGCTTGTCTTAATTTGTTATATGATTTAAAGTGTAAGCCCCTTGATACCGTTTCATTACCAGATTCCTAGTTCTTCAGACTTCGTAGAGTCAGAACTACTGAATCTTTGATGTTCCTGTTCATGATACTGGTTTAGGGTTTATGGTCTTAAATTTCAGGAATGGAATGTCTAGGTAAAAAGTAGGCAGATTTCATGGGTCTCCACACTTCATGGCAGATTTGTGTAGTTTAAAAGACACTGGGAGAACAACAGAGAACAGGATCTACTGCAGGTCTGCTGACAGAGGTGGATAGTGTGGGATTACACACACATCATCAGATCTGCTACAGACAAAGTTCACAAAGTTTGCTGATTTTTTTGTTTGTTTGTTTAATAGGCATGTATTTCTTATTCTTCTTTAAAGTGAATTAGAGGTCTTGAGCTGTTTAATGCATTGTGTGAGGGGCCTTTACAGAGCTTTTTGTTTTGTAGTCTTACGTTTTTAGAATAGCTGTTTTGGATTTATGAGTAAAACAAGATATGTAACATAGAGATTTCAGTAACACTTTATTTTAAGGTGACGTAGTTACATGTAACTACATGTACTTACTATAGTAATAACACTAAATTATGTATAATTACAAGTATATAACCTTAAACCAAACCCTTAACCTCGGTTCCACAACAGTTTTCCAGCGTCTCTCCTCCACTCCAACTCCTCACTCTCGATTATTCCTATCCCAGCCAGGGATACGGGGAGTACTCTGGGTTCAGGCTAAATTCCAAGCCTTCTCCTCTGACAGCACACCAAATCTGATTACATGTAAATGTGAACTACTGAAAAACTAGTGATGATAAATAAGAACTGCTGAATCATGAATCAAATGACCTTTGTCCTTAGCAGTAATAAAAATAGAACTATAGGCAACTGCTGCATTAATGCATTGTGTTTATTGCACCACCTAGCTTTTTCATTGTATTGTAATGATATAGCTGTCACCAGTAGAAATGAACACCTCCTTTATGAAAATTGAATGTTTTTCACAATTTCGAACACTTTAGAACAATCATAAAGTTCTGCTAGAGAAGTCATGATTGCTCTGTGCTGTTAACAGTAATAAAGGCTGGTTCAAAATGTGCTTCAAGTTCCACTGCACTTCTTTATAAATTTAAACATGCTGTAGATGGATGGTTGCGGAGCATCTTGCAGCTTTTTCAGCATCTCGCACAAGAGCCTCAAGAAGGTCTCGAGACCCTGCCTTCTTTTTCATTTGTCTGCACTGCGGCTCTGCGGTTGCACACAACCTGGTCTCATGAAAAAACTCAACACATTTACAAGGTGAACCTAACCGTCAGTGGGGAAGTTGCGATAGTCTTTTCTTCCCTATTGTGATGCATATCTGAGTGGAACGGCTTCTCGAACAAGAACAAAAATGTAGAACAGGACTTGATTTTGAACTGTCAGTTTTGATTTCATTGTGAATGTAAGCAAATTGTACAAAAAAATATATAAATGAGATTTATGAGACCAAATTGCCAAAACATAAAATAGTTTCAAATTGCCATGAGAGATTGTTGGTTGCATAGCTACCGTTGAGCAGCGTCGCACTGAAAACTGAGCTTTTAAGTCATTTTTTAATGATTGACATACTGGTATTTTCAAGCTGATATGTGAATGTCATCCTAAAAAAAGACTTGTGTGAACCGCAGATATGGTCCAATACATTTACTGGAAAAATAATGTGTGAAAGCAGCTGTGACTTATAAATACATGAAATGTTCCAACATTTTAGCTTAATTATGGCTAAATCTGTGAAAAAAAAATACCCTCCAAAAAATAGTAATAAAAAAATAAATTATTTGCTAAAATAAGTCAATGATTACAACATACAGAGGCGTGACTTAATGAAGCCAAAGACATGATGTTGCTGTTACAATATAGCATTATGAAATACAAGCCAGGGAACCTGAGCCATGTTCTGTGGAGACACTTAGGAGACAGACAATATTGTCTTAACTTTATCCTGTATCTCTTAAGGTTATTGCCATTTTGTCAAATTAATGATCTAGTGTGAGAGACAGAAGTGTTGTGACTGTGAGTACAGTACACACATTCTTTGAACATGTGAGCACAGTTTCAAGGTTTACAGGAATGTGAAGGTTGGTTAATGATTGCCTCAGGAGTCAAGCATTATGTGCAGGTTGAGGACATGAGACGCATGCTAACTCACCTCGGAGAGCAGATTAAAAAAACATAAGGACAGACAGTTTTTAAGAGATCCAGTGTCAACCTGTTCATTGGCAGAAGCAAATGCAACATGTTTCAAAATAGGGTTTGTGATTTTCAGATCATGCTCTAGAGTATCCTTGAAGCACTTTGAGCTGTTGCATTTCACTCTTAAAACATTTTTAATGTATGTTTTTTTTAATGACTTCTCATTAATGTGCTGGTTGAAGGTGATTATTGTCCTGCATTGCTGACATGATGAAGCAGAAGCTGTTTTGAGAGGCAGTCGTGGGGCAAGTCAGACTTGTAACCCGAAGGTTGCGGGTTCGAGTCTCAGTACCAGCAGGAAATGTAGGTGGGGAGAGTGAATGAATAGCACTCTGTTCCACCCTCATTGCCCTTAAGCAAGACACCTAACCCCCACCCCCATCCCAATCCCCAGGCGCCACAGCACTTGGTCTGTGTTCACGGCATGTGTGTGTGTGTGTTCAATACTAACTGCTGTGTGTGTGTGCACTTGGATGGTGAAATGCAGAGCACAAACTCAGAATATGGGACACCGTACTTGGCTTCACATCACGTTACTCACTTTACCATGCATGTGGTGTCAGATTGAAAGTGTTCATAGACCGTATTTAATTACAGCAGCGCCATTTTTTTTTTAACAGGAATGAAAGCGAGGCTGTGAGGGATAGACTTCTCTTCAGTGGGTTGTATTATTATTCAATGTGTTTTTGGATTGTTTTGCTGACAAACCACTGCAAAAATATATTTTATCTTTCTAATAAATATCAGTAGACAAAAAACTCCAGACAACATCAGAATTATGAGAATCATAAGTTATTTAGCAGCTTTTTACAGCGGATGCCATTGAAAACCCGGTAAGTCTATTCCACAATAAAAAGCCTTGCTTTCATACCTGTCATGGTGCTGCTCTGAATAAAGTCTATGGTACCACTTTTGAACCATGTTATACAGCTACATGACATGAGTCATGACATGAATTTCCATCTTAACACATCTCTTTGATAAAAACATTATCTAACAGTAACAGTAAACATTCATTGGTTTAATCCATGGCCACTTTACCATTATCTGACTTGTAAAGCAGCACTCCTCATCGAATACCAAAAACTTTTGAGTGTATTATTGCACGGATTATATCTCATTTTTGGTGAGTTACTTTTATCTGTTACATTTAACCAAAATTACAGTTTTCCTTTCTGAAGGACAGAGAAAGGAATAGAATCAGGAAAGCTCCTAGCTTCATTTAAAAAAACAAAGGATCGTTTTTGTTGAATCGACCTAAAAGACAAACTGCTTAATGAGTTAGTTCACCCAAAAATGAATATTCTGTCATCATTTACTCACCCATGTCGTTCCAAACAAATAAGACCCCTGTTCATCTTCAAAACACAAATGAAGAAATTTTTAATGAAATCAAAGAGATTTCTATCCCTCCATTAAAAGTCCATTCAACTTAATTTTGACACAAAATGTTATAAAGACATTGTAAAAGTAATCTATATGAATCATTGGGTTTAATCCAAATCTTCTGAAGAGGACACAATTACTTTATAGGATGAACATATTTAATTTAGGCTTTTATTCACATATAACAACATCAACGCTCATTCATAGAGCACTATCCCTTTAACAAAACTCATTCATATCACTTAAAAGATAATGCTGACTCCTGATATTAAGACTATTAAAGGACAGTTCACATCCAAACCTGTTTCTCTATTTACATTGCCCCTTGATCATAGCACATGATAATCAGTTCTTATATGCATTTTAACAATATAAAGTATCAGTGCCTGATAGTTCATATCTGTATTTACATTACTGTCTTAACATAAAAATACATTTTTCTTATATAATTTTTGAACTTTACAAACAATAAATTATTTGTGCCTTTGGTTGTTTCTAAAGGGCTGCTCTGGACACTTTTGTTGTTTATTAAGTGCAGTTATTCTAGTAAGTAGTAAGTAATTGTTCTTCACAATCTGTTCAACAGAGCACTGTGATGTAGAGACGCTCCTCATTGACTTTCTCACAGTCATGGAGCTGAAGGTCTGGGTGGATGGCATTCCACGTGTCGTTTGTGGCCTATCAGAAGATACATCTTGTCAGGATGTAGTCATTGCTCTAGCCCAGGCTATAGGTAAGTTATTAAGTATCTCTCTCTTTCTCCATTTCTTTTCTCGTTAAGCTAATGCATTTACATTTTAATGTTTGCTCCTAATGTGCTCTCCAGGGCAAACTGGTCGGTATGTTCTCATCCAGAAACTGCGGGATAAAGAACGGCAGCTTGTGGCCAATGAACGCCCATTGGAGTCCCTGGCTAAACTGGGTCAGTTGGGCAATGAAGTGCAATTCATCCTACGGCGCACTGGTCCCACAAGCAGTGAAGCCTCAGACCAAAGCCGAGCCCCACAACTACCCAGACCCGGAGATCCAGTGCCCCTCAAACACAAAGAGCCAAAAAAAGCTCTTACTTTTAATCTTGGGCCCTCCACGTCACCCCGAACTCATGTAAAACAGGTTGAAAAACCACCCAGAGACTCCCAAGCACAAAGGGTGTCCCCATCTCCACCCTCGTCTCTTGCTCAAGCTGATCCATCCAAAGACACACTTTATCAGCAGATTCTACGACAGCAGGGGCAGCTACAGTCTCTGCATGGACAGCTGGAGGCTTTAGAGAGGGAGATGTCCGTTTTGGAGCAGTCTCCTCCTCCAACCCTTTCCCCTGACCTCCTTGAGGAAATGGAGCACCTACAGCAATTTTTTAGGCGGAACGAAACTGAGCTGTCTCATGCGCAGTACTGGGAAAATGAATTTCAGTCTGAAGTTCAAAGAGAAAAGGACATACTACGGAAAAAAAATGAACTCCATTTATCCCTAGACAAACACAGTCAAAGGCTGCATGACACAGACAGTCAGTGTGAGCTGCTAGAGCGAGATATTCAGCTGCTTATTGAAACCAAGAGAAATGGTATGCTTCAAGCCAGACCCAGTGTTGAAGAATCTGTACTTATAGCGAAAGAACAACTGGACAACCATCAGCGTCAGGGGGCTGAACTGCAGGCATCAATTGAAGAGACAGAAAAGGTGTTAAGGCTGGCAGATGAACAACTGCAGGTCTGCATTCCTGTTTTTATTACTCATGATGCTACACACTTGTCATATTATCTGTTCCATTAGAGGTTACGTTTCTAATACCCGTTTTTTTTTTCCTCCCAAGTATAAAACACTTGAATGGAATGAGAATGAGGCTGTGAAGGATAGAAGTACAGTGTGCTTGGTGGATTGTACTGTTGTTTAAAAACAAACCAATTGTTCAGATGACAAAACATCTTTCCGAATAAAACTTTCAGTAGACAAAAGCTCTTTAAAACATTATTGAAAGTTGAAATGACTTAATCTAGGACCTTTACATGGTGCTTGCCATTGTAAAGACTGTAAGTCTGTCCCTCATAGCCTCATTTTCATCTGTGTTAAATTCAATATGGCGTCTAATCTGACTAAGAGACACGTCTGCCGTATCACACCAAACTCTGCATCTCTCTTGTTACAAAGCAAATGCAACTTCTGGTATCTTTCATCTCGGTTATTGATTGTAGTGAAAATGACCTCAGTCAACCATAGTGTTAATATTCCTGTAATATTGTTGCTGTGTCAGTCCTGTTGCTAGCCTGATTATTCTGTAAATTTTTATTAGGGGAAACTTTTTAAGATCATATACAGGTAGGATTATAAAGTAATTTCAACTCAACATTTCATGTTCATGTATTTCAGGATTGTAACCATCCTGTCATGGTTTAGTTAATGGAATTGACTTGCTGACTGTACAGTATCCCTTACATAAAACCTCTTTGTACTAGTTGTTGCCTCACACCAGTACATTAAATGCAGACAGACAAAAACATGTTGTGTGCACTCATCATGACTAACTGAACCTCAGGACTCCATACACACTACTTCCTTTCTTGTCTCACTCCCATCTGCAAGGGCAGTGCTATATTAATTTGTCCTACAGGTTGCTGTTATTACCAACAATACTAGTCACACCTTTGATGGTTGAAATAAAAAAGCACATTGCTTGGCCATTATACCTCATTGTAGAGGTTAAATATGTGTAGGCATTTCATTACAAGAAAAGAGAACTATGTGATAAAGGATCATTGATGTTTCAAAGTCACTGCTTCAACTTCTTCCTTCTACCCAACACTGAGTTTCTCTTATGTTCCTCTGTAGACTAAAACCAAGGAAATGGATGATCTGAACAAGGAGCTACGCCAGTGTAACCTGCAGCAATTTATCCTGCAAACAGGAGTCACTCCAGCACAATCCAATCAGCAAACCGAAGAGATCGATTTTGCTCTCCTCAAGCCTGATGGACAGAGTGATGAAGGTGTGTAAAATTACAAGCAGTTTTCATAAGCAACTAGTCAGGTGTTTTCTACTATACTTAATATGTTTTTATGAACGTCTTCCAAAATATTATCTGGAGGTTACAGAAGAAAACGAACTATACATAACCAAATAACTGACGCTGTGTTTATGACAGATTCAAATTCCTCCATCTTGGAGTTTAACCCTCGCACCACTGCCAAGCAAATCCTAGGGAACCCACGCAGCCTCCAGAACCCGCTCGTCTCCAGCCTTCATCCAGAGGGTGTGTATGTGTGACACACAGCTTGCACACCGCTGCCCTCTGCTGGCCTAATTCTTCTGCTTGTCCACCTCTACCTCTTCCTGCTTCTCAGAATGCACACTCATTTAACTGCACAACTCCTCTCCTCTCTGGTGGCTCTTTGTATTGTCAATGGGCATTTTTCTGATTAGACAATTCAAGTGTATGGCCAAATAGACAGATTGCGTACATTTATATTTTTTTATTAATTTGTTATTTTTGAGCAAGAACACAAAAACAGCATGTTCACTTTGTCTTGTGGTTTCCTATAATCAGATAGCAAGCCTCTGTCTTGCTGCGTAAAGCTACTACTACAAAAAAAACAAAAAAAGAAAAACGATCACCTTCCCAGTTTTTGCTGAAACCTGCACTGCCTTGGGGTTCTCTCATGCAGGCTCATGTGAATCATGAGCTACCAGTGTGCTTTGCTCCATGTTTCCTGTCTGGCACAAGTGTTTTATGTAGAAACAAATTAAGTAGGTATTAATTTCATGTCTTTCTGTGAAACTGCCTCTGGTGGATGCTGCAACAGACTCAAGGTCAGGCTGTAAACTGTCTGACTGTAAATGGAACATTTTGATTTTGAGGTTTTATGCTGCTGTTTTTCTTTGTCTTTGTTTACATTTTCCACACCCTTCTTTCTTTATATCTTCCCTGTATCTGTGATATGAAACATTACCGCCCCCATTTGTATTTAAAAACATATTTTCCAATCATTCTCCATGAAGCCCAGAACCTCATTCCATTTTGTGTGTGTCTTGCAGTCCTGTCATCAAGAGAGACATCATGGCGATAAAGTCTGGAATACAACCCCAAAGGAATTATTCACTGTTCACTTTATATTATTTCTACTTAATTTTGTCTGATATATTAATTACATTTTCTTTTGTATGATATTCTGTAAAATGCATTTGTGAAAACATAAGAATAAGTCTATGTAAATACAGTGCTGTCTTTGTAATTATTAAACAGATTAAGATTTTTGAATGTATTTTAACAATCTTCATATATTTCATTAACTAAAAACATACCAAAATAAAAAAGCAGTAATTGCAAGTTTTTAGGTTTATTGATTTCCCACGCTATAATTATAGATCTGCTACACACGCTGCTACAGAACAAGTAGGGACTTGCTACCGCCAATTTCTCTACAGAATGCTGCTGTGAGCATGTAAGATATTCTGCCGCATGAGCAGACATACATAAATCCTGTAGCAGATAGACAGGTGGAGCTGGGGGAGGTGGAGGACTTCAGAGGAACTCTGCCTTCCCTCCCCACGTGCACCAAGAGCTGCAGTTTTGGAGATGATCTGACCCAGTCGTCTAGCCATCACAATTTGAGCCTTGTCAAACTCACTCAAATCCTTACCCTTGCCCATTTTTCCTGCTTCTAACACATCAACTTTGAGGACAAAATGTTCCCTTGCACCCACTAACAGGTGCCGTGATGAAGACATAATCAGTGTTATTCACTTCATCATAATGTCATGCCTGATTGTGTGTGTGTGTGTGTGTGTGTGTGTGTGTGTGTGTGTGTGTGTGTGTGTGTGTGTGTGTGTGTGTGTGTGTGTATATAAGCTATATTATACCACTGAGACTGAGATTTTTTTAAAATCATTGAAAGTCATTTAGCTATTTATATTTTACATTACCATTGAAGTTTGTCTGGAAGCCCTCTGTTCTGAAGATGAATCAACACCGTCATCATCACATAGGAGTGGGTGATATGTTGTCACAAATAAAATGCTAAAATCACAAAATAAAATGCTGTATATCCACAGATATACAGTTGCAGTTGTGCTTGGGTTATTTAGAATTCTGCTGAGATTTAAACTTGAGACCGTCTATCTATATTATCACATATTTTAATTTGTCTGTTTTGATTCATAGGTTTTTATTGATCTCTTTTCTTGCAATATGGCACAAAGTATTACAATAAACAATAATAAATAACATTAGGTAGACATTTCTCATGTCTGATCAGGATTGTTTTGCCTAAAGGTGCTATTAAGGGGAGAAACATTTGATTTGACAACAAAATCTATACACAATGAGTAATTAATACTTTGGACTGTTATTTCTGAAGAGAAAGGCTAAATCTGAAATGTATGCGTGTTGTATTTATTTTTTCAATGTTTTGGAATATACTACATGGTATAGAAAATGGAAATTTGCCATTTTATCCTATAATTTGTCATATTTGTTTGCTTGGTCCTTGTCTTTGTTGGGTGTAGGCTGTAAGGACCTTTGAAATGACAGAATTTTTTTTGGCAAAGTGATATAGAACTGTAATGGAAGTCAGCAGACCTGCACTATTCCATATCTATGTTTACTGGAAAATAATTGCACACCTTAGAATGTTCGTCAACCAATCAGAAGCATTCAACAGCCCCTGGTATAAATTTTTTTTTTTTTTTTTTTTTTTTTGATGATGAAGAAAGGAAGAAAGAAAGAAAGAAAGAAAGAAAGAAAGAAAGAAAGAAAGAAAGAAAGAAAGAAAGAAAGAAAGAAAGAAAGAAAGAAAGAATAAATGGAAAAAATAAGTTGGGAAAAAAATAAATGGAACTACTAAGCCCATATGGAAACCCAGATATTGATCACCATGAGAAAACGGAACAAAGTCATGACAGTGACCACACACATCAGATGCTTGTGTTGTCGTCATGATTCAAGGTGAGACTCTAAAGCTATCATACAGGATGTCTCTGGATTTAGTGCTACTGCTACTTTAATTATACCAAATACATTTCTCTTATTGTTTCACATTTTATCTCTTTTTGGGACCCACTTTATATTAAGTGGCCTTAACTACTATGTACTAACATTTAAATTAATTATTTGATACAATGCACTTATTGTGTAGGCTACATACATGTTTTTACATCGTATTTACATTTTTTAAAACCATTTTTATGTAATTACATTTATAATTAGACTGTTGACCCATCCCTTACCCCAACCCTACCCTTAAACTTACCCTTACCAGCACACCTGTCCCTAACCGTACCTGTATACCACCTCGATATCAGCAAGTGTTTCGCAATACAATATGAACACAATAAGTAAATTGTAGCTATTTATTTATTATTTATTGATGTAAGTAGCTACATAGTAGTTACCTAATATAAAGTGGGATTTTAGATTTCCCCATTTCACACATATACTACAATTATGTGGTCTTGTAAATGGAAGTGAAATGTGACAACATGCCCCATAGCCCAAAACGTTGCAAAACCGGAAACTAGTAACTACAGTTACCATATCAACAATATAGAGAAAAATTATGCCAAAATTAAACAAACAAACTAAAAATAAATAAATAAATCTATGGAAGATATAGCTGAGGGTTGGAAACGGTGGTGCATTGAACTAGCAAATAGCTACACTAAGTTTTATGTTGTAACTTTTAAACCATGTGTGTCAACTAGCCCGCATTAGGTTGTGCTAGTTGGCATAAACAGAAGTTGCGATTGTCTCTTCTATTATTGTAAGTATATCCGCGTGAAGCAGCTTCTCAGATAAGAAAAATATAAGGTGGGACTTGATTTTGCACATTGAGAAACTGATTGGGTCGTTTTTGTGCAATCTCATGTGAGTGACAGCTGGCCTCGCCCTCGTGCCGGTGAACGCGACATCAGAGATCTGCGTGTGAGATGGGAAGTTCCCTTACGAAAAATAACCATGGTTTTATTGTAGTAAAAGTGTAGTAACCATGTTTTTTTGGCTAATTGATTACCATTTATATAACCACAGTTTTACCACAAATACCATGGTTAAACTATGGTTAGAGTAGCAAAACCATGGTTAATTTTTGGTTTCCACGGTTTAACTACAATAACCATGTTTTTTGGTTTTATTTGTAGTAAAACCATGGTTCATTTTCGTATGGGTTATATATATATATATATATATATATATATATATATATATATATATATATATATATATATATATATATATAGTATAATAATAATAATAATAATAAAGGATCATGGTGACTTTTAAGTTGAATCTGTTACTGTATTTTAGTAAGGACACGGTTGCATTATTTAGCCAGATGATGCGTAAATCACGTGAGAGAATCCGAAACAGATACTGCTGCGTTTTCTTGAAAATGAAAGTAAAAACAAGGCTTACTGCTCTGTTAAAAGTCCTTCCCGACTCTGCTCCACGGGACATGAGGAAGTAGCTTACTTACCAGACGCACAGACGAGCGAAAGAGTTTCTTTAGCATCTCATCATGTTCACTTTAAATGGTATGTTTACACTTTTTATCTTGATCTCAAAGAAATGCTACAGATTTATGTGATTGTAATTAGGCTACGCTACCTAAGAAAAGTGAACACATAGGCTACATTATCATTAGTTTGTCTGTACTAGTAAGGGTGACTCCCAGGATTTGCTGTATCATTGTAGTGGATATAATAATTGCTAATCTTGACAAAATCACACTGAGCTTTAATTATAGGGGATTTTTTTATAGGAATTTATTATTCATGTTGAAATATGCCTTGCTTCTTCAAGTAATCTATTAATAGGTAATAGATTAATTAGGTAATCCTAATCAAATGTTAGGAGTGTGTTTATAATATTTAAACATTAATAAACATAAATTGACATACTCTTTGTGTGTGTGTGTGTGTGTGTGTGTGTGTGTGTGTGTGTGTGTGTGTGTGTGTGTGTTTGTGTTTTACATTAACCATAATATTACCTTAGGAAATCAAAACGACAAAAAGGACGATGAATTTTCTGGAAAGAAACTCAAAGCACTTCCCAATGAGCTACTCCGGAGAGGCGGAGATGCAGTCAAGGTAGATCTACAGCGTAACAGACTCAAACAAATCACTGGTATCTCGAAACTGACAAACCTGAAAGAGCTTAACCTGAGCAGGAATGAGATCACTGATTTCCCCAAGGAGATTAGAGGGTTACACCAATTGGAGAAACTTTATATGAATCAGAACAGTATCAAAACCATTCCAGAAAATATCTTTCCATCCTTGGGGAAACTTCAATTCCTAAAGTTGAGCACCAATCGGCTTGAAATGCTACCCAGGGATGTGAACAGGTGCCAAGAGCTCACCTACCTGAACCTGTCCAACAACTGCCTGAAGAATTTGGATCCTGTTGTGGGTCTTTCACAGCTTAAAGAACTTTATGTTGAGAGGAACAAGTTAGCTGAGCTACCAGACCTGCTCTTTCAAAATAGTAGTTTAACTCTGTTCAAAGCTAATGGGAACCCTCTTAGAAAGCCCCCTGCGGAGGTCTGTGCTGGGGGATTGAGAGATATCCAGAGTTACTTTTCAATGCTTGAAGCAAACGCCCCAGATGTCTACACTGTGAAGACCATGTTTCTGGGGACCTCCATGGCAGGGAAATCCACTCTGTGTCGCAGTCTGAAGCAGGGTTGCCCTGTACCAGTCGAAGAGGCAGATCGTACTGTAGGAATCGATATCAGTGAAGTTGATAGAGGAGATGGCATCCGTTTTTTCTTTTGGGACTTTGCTGGACAAGAGGAATACTACATCACCCATCATGTATTCATAACAGCTCAAGCCTTTGTCATACTTGCCATCAACCTTTCCAGGTAAAGCATTTTTTTATTTATTTTTTGGTACTGGGACATTTTTTCTCCTGCTAGATCAAACAGTTCAATATACTTATTCATTCTTTTTAAATTGTTAATGCAACCGGTTTCAGGAGAGGTTATTACTTTTGCATTGTGGACAATAAATCAGGCAAAACCAGAATATTATAGAGGTACTTTCAGGCACCATTAACATTCGTTTAACTTCACTAACATTTTTACAATTGATTTTTATTGTTAATTTTCACATACTTGAAATTGGTGTATATACATATTATTATTATTATTTTTAGATTAACTGTTAAAATAAACAGAGATTTTATTTATTTATGTTACAGTTACAACATGGATGACCAGAGTTTTAAAGAGAATGTGAGCTTCTGGATCAAAAACCTACAACTTAAGATTCCAGACTCAGTGGTCCTGCTTGTAGGCACTCATGTTGACCAGTGCACAGATGAGACGGAGGTGAATGAAAAGAAAAAACACATCGAAGAGCGGGTGAAGGAAATGCTTGAAAACCACACAGTTAATTTAGAGCTGCGAATGAAGAACCTCCAGGATGGAGACAACCCATCTTTGAACCATGACCAGATAAATCAAATCGAAAGACTTACTGAGTACAAACTAAAGGTAATTTGGTTTTGTATTGTTCTCTTAATAAAATATGCGTCCAGTGAAATGTGCTGCCATGATCTGCTTGATTTCCTTTCGTTTTTAGGTCCTTGACTTTGTACTTATAGATTGCACTAAACAGGAGGACATTGACAGACTACATACTCGCATCAAAGATGAGATATTGAACAAAGATACATTCCCCAATTTAGAACAGACTTTACCTAGAAGCTACTATGCTGTGGAGAATGATATCCAAGAACTTCTGAAGAACGGTGACATTCAAGAGCATGGTCAGTAGTTTTTTTAAGATCACAGTGTTTGGTTTTTTTCTTAAATAAGTTTCTCAAGTCTGAAATGTGCACCTGTTAACAGGAATTGTGAGTCAAGATGAACTCTTGTCTGAACTGAAGAGTAGACATGATACACTGGACGAAGACAAACTGAAGTTAATTCTTCAGTATCTTCATCGAATTGGTGTCATTATGTGGTACAAGGAAATCCCAGAATTGGCAGATTCTGTGTTTGTAAAACCCTCATTCCTCATCTCATTGTTCAAGGTTCATGCATCAGACATTTAAACTACAACCATTAAATGTCTTTGAATGGCCATACTAAGTGTATCATTTAGAAACATGTAAACTCCTTCATCACTTATTTCTTTTGATTCTGTCACAGACTATTGTGAGACACGACCTAGTCCAGGAACTGAACAAGATTTCCACTGCACAGATGAAGTCAGAAAAGGCAATTGGAAGAGACAAGACAAGATGGATCAGTGACTATAAAGACAGAGCATCCTTGAGCAATGTGGCTATTAGGATCCTGGTGCGAACTGAGCTCCAGATGAATAGCCGCATTAATGATGAAGATCTAATTGAGGAAATTGTTGGGTCCAAAAAGAAGGAGGGCAGTCTCCTTTCGCTACTAAAACACTTTGATGTATGTTTGTCAACCAAACATAGCAGTCCTCTCAATCCAGAAGCCAATGAATTCTGTCCAACGAAAAACTGGGTGGCCTCAAATCCAATTGTGTATGAGCCAGATGCTTGTCTTTTCCCAAGTTACCTGTCAGACAATAAGCAGGTAGAGCAAAAGTGGGAATCAGAGGAGACAAAACAAGACAATACACAGGACCTCAACATCCATGTTTACTTCCTACCTGAGAGACCACATGGATTTTTCCATAGGTGAATGCTTATTCTTGTCTTTTTATTTATTTATTTATTTTTTAATAATGAAATACATGTCATTGATGAACATTCTTGATTTATTCACTCTATTTGCTGTATGGGAATGTGCAACGTGGCATTAACCCAGATACCAGGATAATTTGTCTAAAATGCTAATTTCAACTGATTTGATTGTAAAGGTCTTACCATGGATGACTAGTATGACATGTAAAACTGACACTTGCTTCACAGGCTTGTCATCAGGACATGCACCTTATATTCTCCATACTGGATAGGAAAAGACCAGTGTATGCTGTGCAGTGGCAACAAACGTTTTCTGCTCAGAGAATGCTGTGATGATGACCAGTTCATTGAGATCCGCTGCAAAGAGAGTGACCGTAAGAACCTCTTTATTATACTTTTTATTATACCCTTATATCTTTATTATATACTCTTTTGATTAGATTTTTTTGGGTCAAGCTTTATTTTACATTTGTATCCTTTAAAAGGAATAGTTTTTCAGTAATAGAAAATGTTCCCATAATTTACCGTAAATTGCACCTAGCCATCCTAGGTGAATATGACTTTCTTTCAGTCGAACACAATTGGAGTTGTATTAAACAATATCCTGGCTCTTCCCTGCTTTGTAATGGCATTGAATAGTGCCTAAGTTTTTGAAGCTCCAAAAAGTGCATCCATCCATCATAACAATCCATGTGACTCCAGTGGGTTAACAAATGCTTTCTGAAGTGAAGCGATGGGTTTTTGTAAGAACACTATCCACATTTAAAACTTCCAGCAACGGCCGTATGCACGTTCATGAGAGATTTGACGTTGCTGTTATTTTTGGGTCAGAAAGATTTTTTTAATATTTCTGAAAGAAGTTTCTTATGGTCACAAAGGCTGGATCAATTTAATCAAATATACAACACGGTCTCACTCCTATTCGTCACATATTGACGCTTGGTCAGTTCTCTTCGAACTGGATCATCATTTCAGCGATTAAAACATTAAGATCAACTCTGTTCTTGCAACATGAGTTAATACTTTTATACTGTTTTTGCAATAATTGTTTTTTATGATTTTTTTTTTTATTCAGTTTTTGCAATAAATACCTGTGATTGTAATTTTATTTGCCTGTTATGTGTTTTATATTGTTGAGAAGTGGGTAGGTTTAGGGTAGGAAAGTAGCCTATAAATATTCATAAAATTCAAACAAATTAAATCAAATGGAAGTACCCTGTGCATCGTTAAATGATGCTAAAGGGGTACCCTGTGCGTTACATACAAAATGACACAGAGGGGTCCTGGCCAAATGTCAATATGTGACAAATAGTGAGACTTTGTTGAAAAAACAGACCGAGTGCCAAACTATAGGTATGCAATCCTGACTGTGGGACAAGTTTTGAGGGAGGGAAAATAGTGATTTGTGCGCGGGAAGTGGAAGAAAGAATGATCGTGGTCTCCTGCGAAATATAATAATCTAATAATAACAGCACGCATAAATCTGTCACTAGATATATGAAGCATTGTGTGTGGAAATTGGAAAGAAATTGCCTATAGACACCAAAATGAGACAAAACACTGTAGACCACTTCCTATGGGAATGAGACAAAACGTGAAAGAAAAAGTGATTGAGCAAGCAGGACATTTTTTGTAGAAAGACCGTAGAATGAGTTATGGCTGAGGTATTACCAAAGATGAAAAGGTCAGAGGAATATAATTGGGAAAAGAAGGGTTACGATCAGTTAGGAGCTAGGACCTGCTTTAATATTGGAAAAGCTTTCCAGCGCTGCAGGGGCAGACAGCAAGAAGGCCTGAAAATGGATGCAGAGGTTGCTTTGTTTCTACTTGCGTATCGAGCAGAAACAAAGCAACCTTCTGCGTCAGTTTTCAAAACATTGGTTTTGCTGTTTCACAGAAGCAAGATATGCTGTTATTGTTGTACCATACTTGCACAAACTGTCTGATTTGCCAGTTGTTGCCTGTGTTGCATAGCATGTTCATTATTTTTGGGGGCGGTGCAAAGAAGGGAGGGATGTGCTTCTTTTCGGTAGGTGTGCGTTTGTTTTGGTGTCGATTTAAAATATCAGCAGTGTTTCTCAGAAATCGTTTACTGCACCTTTAATGCAACCTTGCTGAATAAAAGTATTGATTTATTAAAAAAAAAACACAAAACTCTTGAATGGTAGGGTATCTGTGCATGTATGCGTGTGTGTTTTCATAAAAATGACTGTGATCATAGAAAATGTCACTGGATTATAATAGCTCATTACCATAACTGTACTTCAGCTCTGTCCAGAGGCTTCCTAAAGCTCAGTTATTGATTGTACACACTATAAAGACAGTAACAATGACGTCAATTTTACTATATCAATCCGAGCGTGAGTCCGATGATGAAACATTGGAAGAACTAGTTCAACCCGAACCTCCAGCGCAGGGACAACTTGAGCAGGACGTTTCTCAGTGATATGCTACTCAGTTTGAGGTACATTAAGAGATGTTGCATCTGTAGTTTCTCACCATCAGCATTAACAAGTGTGTGTCCATCAACAAACGATGTGTATATTTCTAATTTATTGCTGTGCACATGCAGGAACTGCATCAATAACAGTGCATACATTAGCCCAGCACTAACATGAATGACTGATGTAACATAAAAGTTTGTAAAACAAATCTTGCTCCATCCTTTATCTTTACTCAAAGTAGTAAGAACGACAGACAATCTGCATTAATAGACACAGTTTTAGGTGATCGTGGCACACAGCTGATTAGCATTAGCTATTTCAATAAGAATAAGTTAGCTGGACACAATATAAAACAAAACTACGCATTTTAAATATATACATCAGTAATTATTCATACTTACAGGTTACATCTTACACGTTTTGTGAATCCCGTGTTGAACAGAGATTTGAGAAGCAGTCGTCAGTAAAATGACTGTTAATACTTTATTAATACTTTAAATCTATATTATTATATTATACTTTTAAATGTTTCTTTCTGTAGTTGAAACCTCAGAAGACATCCAGAGAGCATGGATAGTGATAAGGGAGATTATGAAACGGCTGAACACACTGACAGAGCAGTGGCAAGGGCTGTGCCTACGAGTCCTCAGTCCCTGCAAGGCCCCGGACTGTAAGGAATTCTTTGAATGGAATGACTGGAAAGAATGGTTAGAAGATTCAGGAACAAACCTGTTTAATGTGTAAGTTGTTATTTGATTTGTCCTCTTTTTGTGTCCTCAACAGAGAAGTCTTGCTGTCGTTGTATAGTCATGTTCTTTTATCAAATTATATGTTTGGCTCATCTTGTTTTTAATTGTATTAAGATAAAATCAGGTGACTGAATACCGTGTTCTGTCTTATAGAGGACTAGAGAAGACGCAAATTTGCCGTAATGGTCACCAACGAAGGACGGAGTTGCTGTTCCCTAAATGTAAATGCATTTATTTACAGGGAAATACAACACATGCTTATTATTCTGCCTTTTATAATGCTTAAATATTTTTGTCTCCAGCTCCTGATGCCTAGACCTGAAGGGAGGACACATGGACCAATAATAATGCATCAAATGAAATACAAAAAAAATGACTTAATTTGATGTAAAAGAAATTAAATCCCCACATCAGATTACAAATGTGGCATTCTTTAGACAGTTTCATAAGCAAATTGTGTGTAATAATTAACTTGACTCTTAATATTTTCAACACTTTAAATTATATTTGGTCCAAACCAATGAACTAGTAGCCTACATCCTATTTAATATAGTCAAATTATATTTTGTCTACAATGGACAATCTGACGTTATTTAGTTGAAAATACACATGATTTTTGTTGTCTAATCTCAGTAAGAAATTGTTCAGTGGATATGTTGTGTTGTAGAAACATATTGTCGCCACTAGGGGGTGATCTATTCATTTACTTTACACACTTTGTTTGAGAACTATTTGTGGAGGGCTAAAGTCTTGCTGTTGTGGACGCCAGGCTTTAACGTGTTATTAATTGTTCAATAAAGTTATCCACATACCAAAGTACCATGGGATTTACCAAGTCTCGTATTGTCAGATTACTTGCTTCTAATTAGCTAGAAGAAAGGGGGAAAAAGGCCTACTTATATTTCCACAAATTCTGTTTATCTGACATTAGAGGAATGCCTCAATTAGTATGTTTGATTTTTTGTCTTTTAATTGTATTATATCTAATTTTATCTGGGGTTAGACACACAGACAGACACACACGCGCGCAAGCACAAACACATTGTAGAGACTTTCCGTCGACTTCTGTTATCTTTAACTGAGATCGATATATTTTCTATCCCCTAACCTAAGCCTCATATAAACCATGCTGCATTGTTACATTTTTATTAATATTTTTTTTTTCCTCATTAGGCCCGGCTGATCCACACAATGTAGGCGCTTTACAGGTTTTATTATTCTTGTGGAGATCCTGACAATGTTTGAAACATCTGATCAAAATCTAAATTATGATCAAAAATCTTTTTTTTTTTTTTTTTTTTTTTTTTTTAATCCCTACATGCAATATAGAGGATAAAATGTATGTATTCAAATATCTCATTTAGGCTAGGCCTACTTGTTTGCGTAATGCCCTATCAAAATTGGTGGTGGTGATGGTAGGCAAGCGATTTGTACTATGATGCTTTGCACCTTTTGTGTATATCGTCAGTCTTATGCTGTTGGGTTATCCAAACCACACCGCAGACTGACAGACAGGCAACGGGTACGTTGTAACTTGAACGTCTAAAAGCTGAAGTGACTCCATCGTTTTATTTGATATCAATTATTAACACTGCGCGTTTTACGTTCCACAACACAGGACATATACGCGTGCGCCGGGTGAGCATGATTTCACAGAGATAGGCAATGCCTCATACGCGTGGCGCAGAGAGCGCACAGAATAGTTCCTTTGAGTTTGTCAAAGCCACGCGCCCGGCGCGCGAAGCCCGAGCAGGGGATTCATGCAGGGGGCGGGGTCTTCCTTTGGGAGCGTGCGGCCCGAAAGGGGGTGGAGGTGTGGCGCACGTGTAGAAAAGGGAGAGCAAGTTGCTTTCCCCTCAAATCATTCGCCGAACAGGTGAATCGCTTCTTGCGAGCCACGCGAAAGGCACGAGAGCGGCGCATTACTTGCAAACTCCTCTCCTCACCTCATCTATTTAACTATTTATTTCACGCGACATGGAGGCAACTGTCATCGCTACGACGCAAATAACCCAAGACTCGTTTTATCAGCCGTTTTCGGAGACCCTCCTGCCTCACGCGAAGCAGGACAGGGATTGTAAAGTGCTGAAGAGACAGCGCTCGAGCAGCCCAGAGCTGCTCAGGTGCAAGAGGAGACTGACCTTCAACGGACTCGGCTATACAATCCCTCAGCAGCAGCCCATGGCGGTGGCCAGGCGAAACGAACGCGAAAGAAACCGTGTCAAGCAGGTGAACATGGGCTTCCAGACGCTTCGCCAGCATGTGCCGAACGGAGCGGCCAACAAGAAGATGAGCAAAGTGGAGACGCTGCGCTCGGCAGTGGAGTACATCCGAGCGCTTCAGCAGCTGCTGGACGAGCACGACGCCGTGTCTGCTGTGCTGCAGTGCGGTGTCCCGTCTCCGTCGGTCTCCAACGCGTACTCCGCGGGCCCGGAGTCTCCTCATTCAGCTTACTCCTCTGATGAAGGCAGCTACGAGCCTCTCAGCTCTGAGGAGCAAGAGCTGCTGGACTTCACCTCATGGTTCGACAGATATGAAGCAGGTAGGAACAATTTTTAGGTGTTTTCAGACCCAACTTTTTACAGATACAGGGGCCCCTCAGCCAAACCAGGGGCCTCCAGTTTAAAAAAGCTAAATTTGATCTCTGGCACTTTATTATATAGAATTTTTTTCTTTTTTCTTGATTACCTTCTGATTGAAAACACTCCATTTCATCCAACACATCACATTTTTGGTATGCCTGTGACTCATAAATGTTATTATTCTATTACAGGTGCTTCACTGACTACTAAAGACTGGTGCTGAAGGGACAGCACAGGACCGGTACCGGTCGGAAATACGTTGCCTGCTGGTGCCTGTGAAGGATCCGAGTTCATTGACTGAGCACTGGACACACAGAAGGCATTTTCCAGCAATGTGCTCATGCACACAGATGCAACACTCGCAAGTTTCCAAATGTTAGAACTGCACAGGATTTGAGGCGAGCGAGGATGTCTAAACTGCTGACTTTTGTCTTGTCACCCCATTCTGTATTCACCATGTTGCCCCGTTGATGCAATAGTGTGTAAATGCGACTGATTGAGCCAGTTCGTTCCTTCCACGTTGTACAAATAATGAGGCGACCAGTTGTAGTTAAACGAATGAGGAAAAATAGTATCAGGTCCCATAAACACCATCTGTTAGGGAATACACTAACGTTACACTAGGCAGCCCACATGCAACCTGTATATTATAATATTTTGCTCTAGATATGCGACAGCGTTTTTGTACTGGATGAATGACTTTTGTATCAAAGTGTGCACTTGTGTGTTTTTATACAAACTTGTGTATATGCAATTTTTATGAAGAGAAACCCTATTTTATGTAAAATAAAGACTTTATTTATTCAGATAACTTCCTTGTGTTTGTTTGAAATCAACCAACTAACACCAAAAAAATGTAGCCCTCACACAAAAGTGTTTTTGTGTCACTTAAGTAGGCCTATATATAATGCATAAAATATATTAGAATAGCACTGATTTACATTGAAATAATCACTACAAATACGCTGTATCTTTACTTCAAAATGTTCAAAAGAAGGCTTTGAGTATGTCATGGTTTAATTAATGGGAGTCATTTTCTGTATAAGCACAAAGGAGAGTGACAGGCAGCTGTAGACGGGACACAACCTTGGGATACAGTGTGTGAACAGTTAATTTTTAAGCAACAACAAAAAAGTTGAAGAGTAAAGCAATTTATAACCCTGAATACCTTTGTGCTGTAACCGATGTGTCCGTACCAACCTATGGAGGCTGTGAATAGACGTCAACTGAAGACTAATGGTGATGAACTAACTGTCCTGGAGGGCATCCAAAATTTCCTACCAATGTCTGTTTTCCTGTTCACTTTTTTCTCTCAGTTTTCTTTCAGATATATACAGGAGTCTTATCAGCAAAGATAAGGAGACCTGTTTAGGTTTGCATAGTTCAAACTTTCCCCATTTCAAATGTAGCATGCAAAAAGCAGCCCTATTCTTGCTTCAAATGACATCCTTCAAAGTGCTCCAAATACGAGTCAACCAAGCACTAAGGTTCTGAGTGCATGAAAATTTGCATTTTCTATTGTGCGTGTGAAGTTTGGATGCACTGTAAGGCCTTTCGCCATCATCCAATCAGACAGACCCGTGCTGATTTTGAATGGCCTCTGATTTAACTGACACAAAAGCACTTTTGTGTGAGGGCTACACCATATTCATCACATTGTGGCTTCAACATAAATCTGATTGGATGTCTTGGGCACTTTGATGTCGCTCCAGTGTACGAGTGGCATCGTGATGTCTAACTTCTGCCTGTATCACCTATTTTCAGCACTTAGAGCAGGAGGTCCTTTTAATTTGTGAAGAGTGAATTCATAAAACACCTCTGATAAAACACCAGGAGAATGATTGACACTACTTTACAGAGCCTCACACAAAAGCCTGATTTGGGTCCAGTGACAAATGAAAGGGGCCGGGTGTGGGCCTCATTCAGACTAATTTTAATCTTTCTCTCGCTCTGTTTTTATTTATTTATTTATTTATTTATTTATTTATTTATTTATTTATTTATTTTTAATAGTTTTTTTCTAGTTCTCATTTTGGAGATCATGTTCTCAAAGAAGGAGTGTTATTTGTGCAACAACAGCCTCAATTTTCCAACTATTTTCAAAATCAGCAGCCAAATACTGAAATACAATATTTTAGTCTTTGATTTTATGGCTTACATTGACAATATCCCCTTTATTCTTCACAAAAATGTCCTTTTTCTCTCTCTATTTTGGTTGTTTATCACACTCTCTCTCTCTCTCTCTCTCTCTCTCTCTCTCTCTCTCTCTCTCTCTCTCTCTCTCTCTCTCTCTCTCTCTCTCTCTCTCTCTCTCTCTCTCTCTCTCTCGCTCATGGCTCATGATTGTGTGCAGTCAGGTTGATTTGCCCTGTCTGGCTCTGCATGCTAAACGCTGTCTTAAATTGCCCAGCACCCTCCGCACACACTCCTTCTTACACACAATAGTCATCCGTCTCGGCGGAGGGCCAACCCCCCCCAAACTTCATCACACACACCCAAAACAAACCCTGCTCTGAGCACTGTACTCCTCAGTCCTGCAGCCGATCGAAAAAAGAGAGTGTTTCATTCCACACTCATGCTTTGATTCCCTTCTTGAGAAAATTTCATTAGTGATGTTTAAAAATAGGAGATAAGAGAAAGATTAGTCCTGTAATGTATGACGATTAAACAAACAGTGGTTTGGTGAACCCGTGTGTGGTCAGCGAGTATTCTCTGTGCGCTGGTGCTGGCCAGGGGCCTTGTAAGCAAATACGCTCCTGAAGTTCCTATATCTCTCAGCCACACTTCCATTGTTGTGAGGCGACTCATATCTCCATGGCTTCTGCTTGTTTGAGGAGCTGGTCTGATAGAGGCCCTCTTTGTGGGTGGCTTTCTGAATTTATTCAGGCCCCCCAACGTAATCTAAATAATCAACTAGCTTTCTCAACTAGGATGGAGGCTGGTGGCTGATTAGATGTTTGTGTTCCCATGTTTATTTCCTGCTGATCAGCTGTGTTGTCTCATTATCTTATGATGATTGTTATCAGAATGGGCAGTTATGACCTCACCACTTGGCTTCGTTTCAAACTGCCCACTGCCCACCCCGCCTTCTGTTCATTTTAGGATGTCATTTTCATTAAAAACTTTTCAAAATGTCAGTAAATACCATTACTTTTGCAGACCTAAAGGGATTTAAATGATATTATGAATCTTACTCACCAGTGATTTCTACTACTAACCATGGCTTTCACTAAACAGAGTTTATTCATATTGCAGTTTTATTTCATACACTTCCAAGAATTATTGATGAAGCCATTCAGACATATTTCAGTGATTCAACTTTTTTATTTAAATATGCATTGTATGATCCAGTTGTCGTTCTGAGATTCATTAATCAGGTTTCAACCGATTTATTTTTTTACTTTTTGTATTTGCATTACATTGAAAATTTGGAGGGCATGAAGATTTTTAGTAGCACTTTAGTTTAGGGTGGAATTCTCACCATTAACTTTTGCTTATCAGCATGCATATTACTAGGGCATTGGCTATTTATTATTACTTATTCAGCACATATTAAAGCCTTATTCTGCATGACCATATTCTAAATCCCTTAATCCTAGCTAATACCTAAACTTAACAACTACCTTACTAACTATTAATAAGCAGTAATTAGGAGATTATTGATGTAAAAGTCATAGTTAATAGTTATTTGGACCCTAATCTAAAGTGAGACCAGGTTTTAAATGTTTTTGAAAAAGTCTCTTATGCTCACCAAAGCTGCATTTATTTAATCAAAGTAATAACTGAATTATTATTACAATTTAAAAATTGTATTAACTATTTTTTATGAAAATAACAATTTTATTTTATTTATTAACTATTTACTGTGTTCTATTTTAATATATTTTAAACTGTGAATTTTCTGTATTATTACTCCAGTGTCACATGATCCTTCAGAAATCATTCTAATATGCTGATTTGCTGCTCAAGAAACATTTCTGATTATTATCAGTGTTGAAGAGAGTTGCACTGCTTAATGTTGATGTGGAAAACATGAAACATTTGATGCATATAAAGTAAAAAAATTATAAAAACTTTTGTAATATTATAAATGTATTTCATGTTACCTTTGTTTAATTTAATGCATCCTTGCTAGATAAAATGATTTAAAAAGTCTTACTAACCCTAAACTTTTGAATGGTTGTGCGTATTATATTTTTATTTTGTGCTCTTCCAAGAATTATTGCTGAAGAGTGCATGCACCTTAAATTTACTTCAGCTTCCCCAGTGCTCAAAACAACAGGTACAGTTTGAGGTTTGAGGGCAACACAGAGTGACAACATACAGTGATGACCCTCTGAAAGAGGTCACACAAAAGCTAGGGTGTCACTCCGGATTCCATCCCTGCCATTTTAGGCCCTGCCCACTGTATGCCATTCTTCAGCTGTCCCTCTGGGCCACCATGCTTCACCAGACAAATAATGATAAGACTCCACTCCTGATAAGCCTCACATGCTTCGAAGAATGATGGCTGTGGTACCCTAAAAGAAGTTTAAAGCATCTTTAGTTTTGATAACATTAGTCCACATATACATACACATCTGTGCATGCATGATAGCATGCAAGATTAACATCTTGTGGCTTCAGATGAGTTTCCAGCGTTCAGTGTCTTTAATTTTCAAGTTTAATAATTTGCCTGGTGTTCTCGCCTCCCCTTATCACCCTCTGATTAACAATCTGTATGCTTAGTGTGACACTATAGTTACAAAAGGCATAGATGTGAGACCTAAGCTCATTTATCAAAGGCCTGATGATAAGGTACATGCTCCAAACACGTTTTATGTCAATAACTAAGCAGGTGCTGGAAACCACTGCTATGAAAGACTAGTGACTCCCAACCAGGGGTTTTGGGTACTTGAAAGAGATTAATTATGTTTGATGAAATATATATATATATATATATATATATATATATATATATATATATATATATATATATATATATATATATATATATATATATATATATAAGATCATGCATCTTAAAGCAGTCAAATCATATTCTACTGTTGAAACATTTGGGGTCAGTAAGATTTTTGTTTATCAAAAGTAATCAATACTTAAAACGATACTGTAAATAATACTATAATTCCACTAGAAGTGACAGTAAATAGTTTAACATTATAAAAGACTTATGTTGCAAATGAATGCTGTTCTTTTAAACTTTCTAATCATCAAAGAATCCTGAAAAATGTATCACAGTTGCCACAAAAACATTAAGCAGCACAAATGTTTTCAACATTGACAATAATATGAAATGTTTCTTGAGCACCATCAGCATATTAGAATGATTTCTGAAGGATCATGTGACACTGAAGACTGGCGTAATGATGCTGAAAATTAAACTTTGCCCTCAGAGAAATAAAATACATTTTAAAATACTAAAATATCTAATAGAACTTTTACTATTTAACAATATTACTGTTTTACCATATTTTTGATGAAATAAATGCAGAGAATCTGAGATTAAGAAACAAAAACAGAAATCTAACAGACCCCAAACTTTTTTGAACGGTGGTGTAAATTTGTATTATTAGTTTTTAAAAATCATAATATTATGTTACACTTTACACTTATAGTATATTTTGCACCAAAACATAATTGTTATCATGATTGTTTATTTTTTTATAAAAAAATAAAAAAATGATGACATTAAGGAAATCTTTTTCTACTCTTTTTGGGCAAATTCACAGAGATGCTACACTGTAAAAAAATATTGTTGGTTTAACTTAAAAAAGTAAGTAACCTGGTTGCCTTAAAATGTAGAGTTAATACAATGAAGGAAATGGGTTTAATAAATAGAAACTCAAAAATATTATTGTATCTGAACCACATAAATTAAAAAACAATGTTGTGATAAATCATGAAAAAGCACAATTTGACATGTTTCACTGCATTATAACAAACAAAACACAATTACACAATATGCTTACAAAATCTTTTAATACTATTTGAATAAAGGGTGATGTCAATTCTCAAAAATGTTCATTGTATTAACTCATATTTTAATTTTAATTTTAATTTACTTTTTTTTTACAGTGTACGCAACAGATGCAAGCAACTCGGTAACACTTTATTTTAGGGTCCAGTTCTCACTATTAGCTAGTTTCTTATTAGCATACATATTACTAGGATATTGGCTGTTTATTAGTACTTATAAAGTACATATTAATGCCTTATTCTGCATGACCATGTTCTATAACCCTTAATACCCAATACCTAAACTTAACAACTACCTATTAAGCAGTAAATTAGGAGTTTATTGAGGCAAAACTTGTAGTTAATAGTGAATACACTCACCTAAAGGATTATTAGGAACACCTGTTCAATTTCTCATTAATGCAATTATCTAATCAACCAATCACATGGCAGTTGCTTCAATGCATTTAGGGGTGTGGTCCTGGTCAAGACAATCTCCTGAACTCCAAACTGAATGTCAGAATGGGAAAGAAAGGTGATTTAAGCAATTTTGAGCGTGGCATGATTGTTGGTGCCAGACGGGCTGGTCTGAGTATTTCACAACATCCAGTATGCGGCAGTCCTGTGGGCGAAAATGCCTTGTTGATGCTAGAGGTCAGAGGAGAATGAGCCGACTGATTCAAGCTGATAGAAGAGCAACTTTGACTGAAATAACCACTCGTTACAACCGAGGTATGCAGCAAAGCATTTTTGAAGCCACAACACGCACAACCTTGAGGTCGGATGGGCTACAACAGCAGAAGACCCCACCGGGTACCACTCATCTCCACTACAAATAGGAAAAAGAGGCTACAATTTGCACAAGCTTGGACAGACAAAATTGGACAGTTGAAGACTGGAAAAATGTTGCCTGGTCTGATGAGTCTCGATTTCTGTTGAGACATTCAGATGGTAGAGTCAGAATTTGGCGTAAACAGAATGAGAACATGGATTCATCATGCCTTGTTACCACTGTGCAGGCTGCTGGTGGTGGTGTAATGGTGTGGGGGATGTTTTCTTGGCACACTTTAGGCCCCTTAGTGCCAATTGGGCATTGTTTAAATCCCACAGCCTACCTGAGCATTGTTTCTGACCATGTCCATCCCTTTATGACCACCATGTACCCATTCTCTGATGGCTACTTCCAGCAGGATAATGCACCATGTCACAAAGCTCGAATCATTTCAAATTGGTTTCTTGAACATGACAATGAGTTCACTGTACTAAAATGGTCCCCACAGTCACCAGATCTCAACCCAATAGAGCATCTTTGGGATGTGGTGGAACGGGAGCTTCGTGCCCTGGATGTGCATCCCACAAATCTCCATCAACTGCAAGATGCTATCCTATCAAGATGGGCCAACATTTCTAAAGAATGCTTTCAGCACCTTGTTGAATCAATGCCACGTAGAATTAAGGCAGTTCTGAAGGCGAAAGGGGTCAAACACAGTATTAGTATGGTGTTCCTAATAATCCTTTAGGTGAGTGTATGTGTTCCCCATATAAAGGAGCATATAAAGGCGCCTATTGAAAATGGTGCCGCTGTGTTTGGTCGCCGTCGCGGTCCTGCTCGCCTCATCTGGAACATTTAACAATCATTTGCCGTCCATTCTATCTGCCGAGGGAGTTTTCTGCGGTTGTCGCGACCGCCGTTTACATCCCACCGCAGGCAGACACAGGGCTGGCTTTATCTGGCCTTCATGATGTTGCCAGCGGCATCATAAACCAACATCCCGACGCGGCATTCATTGTCGCGGGCGATTTTAACAAAGCAAACCTAAAGAAAGTCCTGCCAAACTTTCATCAGCATGTCTCCTGCCCCACACGAGGAGCAAACACGCTGGATCATTGCTACACCCCGTTTAAGAACGCCTATAAAGCGCGGTCACTTCCAGCGTTTGGCAAATCGGATCATGCCGCCATTTTCCTCACTCCCGAATACAAACAAAAGCTCCTCCAGGAACCCCCGGTGAGGCGGGAAGTTAAGCGTTGGTCACCCCACTCAGAGACCGCGCTACAGGCAGCTCTGGATGACGTCGACTGGGACATGTTCCGAGCGAGTTCAGCTGACGTCAGTGAGTTCACAGATGTGGCGCTTTGCTTCATCGACACGCTTACAGAGCAAGCCACGCAAACAATAACAATAACGTCCTTCTCAAATCAGAAACCGTGGGTGGACAATTCAATCCGCGCTGCAGTGAACACACGCACTGCCGCTTACAACGCCGGTCTCCATTCAGGGAATATGAATGAATACAGATCGTCCTGCTATGCTCTCAGACGAGCAGTTAAAGCCGCAAAACTCCGTTATAAAGACCGAGTGGAGTCTCATTTCCAACTCAACGACTCGCGGCGCATGTGGCAGGGTCTGAGGTCCATCTGCTCCTTTGGATCTAAATCCTCTGCAGAGGCAAGCGCTGATCCGTTGCTCGTGAACGAGTTAAACTCTTTCTACGCTCGCTTTGACTGTAACCGCGGTAACGCGACTCCGCCAAGTGGCGCGTTAGAGGAAATTACTCAGAGCAGCAACAACCACGTGATCTCTGTCTCAGAGGATGAAGTTCGGAGAGCACTCAAGCGTGTGGACGTCAGGAAAGCTGCCGGGCCGGATGGTATTTCAGGTCGTGTTCTGCGGTCCTGTGCTGATCAGCTCGCCGGGTTGTTTACATCTATCTTTAATGAGTCCTCGCTACATCTGTGGTCCCCACCTCCTTCAAAAATCCACCATCATCCCTGTCCCTAAGAACAGTAAACCCTCTTGCCTAAATGACTATCGTCCAGTGGCTCTCACGTCTATAGTCATGAAGGTCTTTGAGAGACTCATTAAAAACACCATTTGCGCCTTCATTTTTGGACCCTCTTCAGTTTGCCTATCGTCCCAATAGATCGACTGAAGATGCCATCTCTCATGTCCTCCACTCCTCCCTCACTCACATCGACAGCAAAAGTGGGAACTACGTAAGACTGCTATTTATTGACTATAGCTCAGCCTTTAACACCATAGTTCCCACCAAGCTAACCTCCAAACTCCTGGATCTCGGCCTGAATCCTTCTCTCTGCCACTGGATTGAGGACTTCCTCACTGGCAGGCCTCAGGTGGTGAGAATAGGCCAGTCCACCTCCTCCTCCATCACCCTGAGTGTGGGAGCTCCACAGGGCTGTGTCCTGAGCCCCCTGCTCTACTCTCTCTACACGCATGACTGTTTGTCCACACACAGCTCCACCTCTATCATCAAATTTGCTGATGATACTGTTGTCCTGGGCCTCATCTCCAACAACAATGAGACGGCATACTTGGACGAGGTGGAGCACCTAACATCATGGTGCCAGGACAACTGTCTCTCTCTGAATGTTGGCAAGACCAAAGAAATGATTGTGGACTTCAGGAAGAGACAGCAACGGACATACTCCCCCTCATGATCAGCGGGTCACCAGTAGAGAGAGTGAGCAGCTTCAAGTACCTGGGAGTAAACATCTCCGAGGACCTGACCTGGACTGCTCACATTCAGACACAGGTGAAAAAAGCCAGGCAAAGACTGTACCACCTGCGCCAGCTGAGGAAATTCAGGGTTTCACCAGCTATCCTGAAAACTTTCTATTTAGGGGCGATAGAAAGTGTATTAACTCAGTGCATCACAGCGTGGTATGGGAACAGCACCAGTCATGACCGCAAAGCCCTGCAAAGAGTAGTGCGCTTATCCGAGCGTATCTCAGTGTCAGCTCTCCCGCCTCTGCAGGACGCCTACACCAAACGCTGCAAAGGTAGAGCTACCAAGATCATCAAGGACTCTAATCACCCTGCAAACCCTCATTTCACGCTGCTGCCATCTGGTAAGCGCTTTCCGAAGCCTGATGGCCAAAACTGAGAGACTCAGGAGAAGCTTCTTCCCCAGGCCATCAGACTCCTGAACTTAACGTCACGTGACTTCACTTCAGGATAAACATCGATACACTGTCATTGCACTGCACTTTCTGTTCTCGTTGTTACTGTGTAACAACCTGTTATAAACCTGTTTGCACATTATACTCTTATACATTTGTTAACCACATATTTATAAGTCTACAGTTTACTCACTGCAAAGTCTACTTCACTTATTTTATTCCACTTTATCCTTATTTGTTACCTTTTTTTTTTTTTTTTTTTCTCTTCTCTTGACTTGATTATTTATAATTCTACAGATATAGACATATATAGATATATATATATATATATATATATATATATATATATATATATATATATATATATATATATATATATATATATATATATAGATATATATATAGATAGTTTTTTTTTTTTTTATCCTATTTCTATTATAATTTCCTCCTTGTGCTTTTAACTGTGAATTTGCACTGTCCATGGAGCGGACCTGTTTACATTTCACTGCCGGTTGTATATTCTGTATATAACTGTGTATGTGACAAATAAAACTCTTGAATCTTGAATCTTGAATCTTGAAGTGTTACCAGCAACTCAAATCAGAGCAGTAGTCCCTCAAAGACCAGCTAAACAAAGCCCAAAGACCTGTGCGTCTGATTGTTGTTCTACATTCTGTATCTGAACTCCAGATATACACACAGATGACTTTCATGATAACTCCATGGTGCCTTTCTCAAGAAAGTGTTCACGCGTGATCAAACATTTGCTTAGCTGATTATCATTCGGCACTCATCAGAGCACTATAGCTGTTCCAAACAAATACAATGACTGTTTACACTGGTCCAGTTGTTTAGAAAGCAGCAGCGCATCTCACCGGCTAGTGTAAATTCCAAAGAAAATTATTTACACAATCTCCATAATGAGAATACGATGAGATGGATTTGATGACAACCCCCTAAATACACAGGCAAACTCATTGTCAAATCTCCTAATGCAATTACATCAAGTATGTACTGTGCACTTGCGATTGGCACACAACACCCAAATCTTTTTCCTGTCGGTTTGCATTTCATCCCATTCAGTGAAGACAAAAAAGAGCTCACATGCATACCAGCAGCAATATTTACCTCTCGCCATACACGCGTATTTGTCTGTGTAGACAATTTAGTGTATTTTTAAATATTTAACCATCCAGACCTATCCTCTTGTGAACATTCAACTGCATCTCTGCAAGGGGCTTTTGTGTTCCCAATGCCTCACCCCATGCTTTTCTCATTGGGCGTATTTGTCCATCATTGCAGAAAGACATAATGGAATTCAGGCTAATCACATCTACGCTTTCCGCAGTGTTTTTGTACGCTTTCTCTCCTGCTCATTATATCAATACTCATCTTCTAGCCGTCCCGAGCCGCCCTCTGTGAGCGGAGGACAGGAACGGAGGGTGCGGGTAGGGTGGAGAGGAGTCTGAATGGGTTTATGAGGGGGGTTGGGGTTTGTTGAAGGGGTCTGAAGACTAAAGGTTTTGGGTTGTTGCTGCCCCTTCAAAAGAGCCAAACGTACCATTAAGTCTTTGTCGGAGAGCTCTTGTACTATGCAGATTTTCGCTAATTCTATTCACAGTTCTCTTCTACCCTAGACACTGAATAAGTCTGCTGGTTTGGGATGTTCTCTCGACCCCCAAAAAAATGTGCTTGTGTTTTGTGGTTACACAAAATATTATTTCTCAACTTTCATTAAGAAGTTATTTTTGGCCACTATTCATCAGCTAAGCTGGTTGATGGAATGCTTAAATGCATCACTGGTGACATCCATATATTTGTCTCCATCCTGTTTTCAAGGTCAGCTCCTCTATAGAGCTTTCGAGGTTAGTTCTTCTTTTACTGCCCCATTCTCTTTCTTTCTTTCTCTCTATCTTGCTGTTTTGATGCATATCCCTCTTGTTCAATTAGATTTCTTCAGTCTGGAGTGAAATTTGGGGAGATTAAGGCCCCACCCCTCTTGAATCTAAGCAATCTAAGTCTACTGTTATGCAAATACTCATTTTTAAAACTATTAGTTCATTTGTTCCTGACATCCAACGCCCTTTTACATGAGA
>CM031949.1:37382970-37487970 GCA_018749465.1 Paracanthobrama guichenoti
CCACGTCCTGGCACAGGGCGGAGCGTACCAGGACCAGATCCTTGCAGGGGCCAGTTATTCTCCTTCACCTTAAAATGAATTCCTTCACCTCCGCCTTCTTCGTGCTGTTTCCCTGCACTGGTTCTCCATTTTGAGACTCCATTCATGCTCTAATCGCTCGGACAATGGACTTGGGCTAGGCCTCTTGCCGTCTTTGATTGAGCTTAGAAACCACATCCTGTCAAATGTAAACCAAAGACCAGCTCAATCTGTGATAGTATGTGGAGAACGGAGGACCATCTGTCCATCACAGAGAGGCAAAAATACCTGCATCGGAAGAGATTACAGAAGCAGTGTCTAATGTTTGTAACACATGGCAAGATTTTTATGCTACATTCAAGTAACATGAAGGTTATAGTAATAAACCTGATGAGAATAGAAGTATAGGTTTGTTCTTTGAACTTCCATCCAAGTTCAATTCGAAACAAACTCATGTGTCAACACCCCCTGACACTCGCTCTCTTCCTTTTTTCCATTGACACTTTTCTTCTTTCTACACTTTGCATCACTCCATTTTTGCCCAGTGGCCAGACAACATGCGGTCTGGATGCTGTCTGCTTTGCACCTTCTTTAAAGGCCCAGTGAATCTGCAGAGTAATGGCTATTGTGCTTCCCTATTGATCCCTGACCGGCCATATTGAGGCCCAGCAGGATTTCAAAGGAACAAAAGCAGTGTACTGCATTGTCCTGTCTTCTAAATGAAGAAGTCCGTCCTCCTACAGAGAACAGTCCCTGGAAATGTCAGCAGAGAGAGGGTCTATGGGGGAGGAAGCGAAGGGGAGAATGGTTAATTATTAATACACCAATACAGCTCTTCAGCAGTTGCTTTACTCCCTGCTAATTTCTACAATGTTGATAGAATCCCTAGAGGTGCACAGATGTTGGACCTCCTTCTATATTGCAACATATTCAGAGGAAAATGTGTGGAGATTCCCCCAGTCTTCTGAGGATGTCTTACAACCCATTTTCAAATTGTAACTTTTTGCACAATATGTGCATCTCAAACTTCTATAATTACATTCCATTACATTTACCTGCTACAAAATGAAGCTGCAACTTCATAAACTTGCAACTGTCAAATACCAAAACATAGCAAAATTACATAAACATGGGCTAATAAAATTTTTCCTAGGTTCTACACCACCATTCAAAAGTTTGGGGTTTATGTATTTTGTATTTATTATTAAGACAGGATGCATTAAATTGATCAAAATTGAAAGTAAATAGGCTATAGTCTATTTATAATCTATAGTTTTTTTAATTTTTATTTATTTACAAAATATACTTTCTGTAAAATGCTAGAATACTGAAAAGAACATGGTTTCCTGTTTTCAACATTGATAATAATAATAAATGTTTCTTAAGCACTAAATCAGCATATTAAAATGGTTTATGAAAGATCATGTGACACTGAAGACTGGAGTAATGATGCTGAAAGATCAGCTTTGCCATCACAGGAAAATGTACATTTTAAAATATATTAAAATAGAAAACAATTATTTTAAATGTAATATTTTACAATATTACTATCTCCTCTGTATATACAAACCTGATTCCAAAAAAGTTGGGACACTGTACAAATTGTGAATAAAAAAGGAATGCAATAATTTACAAATCTCATAAACTTAAATTTTATTCCCAATAGAATATAGATAACACCAAATGTTGAAAGTGAGACATTTTGAAATGTCATGCCAAATATTGGCTCATTTTGGATTTCATGAGAGCTACACATTCCCAAAAAGTTGGGACAGGCAGTAATAAGAGGCCGGAAAAGTTAAATGTACATATAAGGAACAGCTGGAGGACCAATTTGCAACTTATTAGGTCAATTGGCAACATGATTGGGTATAAAAAGAGCCTCTCAGAGTGGCAGTGTCTCTCAGAAGTCAAGATGGGCAGAGGATCACCAATTCCCCCAATGCTGCGGCCAAAAATAGTGGAGCAATATCAGAAAGGAGTTTCTCAGAGAAAAATTGCAAAGAGTTTGAAGTTATCCTCATCTACAGTGCATAATATCATCCAAAGATTCAGAGAATCTGGAACAATCTCTGTGCGTAAGGGTCAAGGCCAGAAAACCATACTGGATGCCCGTGATCTTCGGGCCCTTAGACGGCACTGCATCACATACAGGAATGCTACTGTAATGGAAATCACAACATGGGCTCAGGAATACTTCCAGAAAACATTGTCGTGAACACAATCCACAATCGTGAACGCCATTCGCCGTTGCCGGCTAAAACTCTATAGGTAAAAAAAAAAAAGCCATATCTAAACATGATCCAGAAGCGCAGGCGTTTTCTCTGGGCCAAGGCTCATTTAAAATGGACTGTGGCAAAGTGGAAAACTGTTCTGTGGTCAGACCAATCAAAATTTGAAGTTCTTTTTGGAAAACTGGGACACCATGTCATCCGGACTAAAGAGGACATGGACAACCCAAGTTGTTATCAGCGCTCAGTTCAGAAGCCTGCATCTCTGATGGTATGGGGTTGCATGAGTGCGTGTGGCATGGGCAGCTTACACATCTGGAAAGGCCATCAATGCTGAAAGGTATAGCCAAGTTCTAGAACAACATATGCTCCCATCCAGACATCGTCTCTTTCAGGGAAGACCTTGCATTTTCCAACATGACAATGCCAGACCACATACTGCATCAATTACAACATCATGGCTGTGTTGAAGGATCCGGGTACTGAATGGCCAGCCTGCAGTCCAGATCTTTCACCCATAGAAAACATTTGGCGCATCATAAAGAGGAAGATGCGATAAAGAAGACCCAAGACAGTTGAGCAACTAGAAGCCTGTATTAGACAAGAATGGGAACTTATTTTTCCCTTAAAATTATACATTTTCTCAGTTTAAACATTTGATATGTCATCTATGTTGTATTCTGAATAAAATATTGAAATTTGAAACTTCCACATCATTGCATTCTGATTTTATTCACAATTTGTAGTGTCCCAACTTTTGTATATATATATTGATCATATAAATGCAACCTTGGTAATCATTAGATCAAAAATGTTTAAAAATCTTACCATCCTCAAACTTTTGATCAGTTGTGAATTAAATTATGCCTTTGGGGAAGAAAAGCACTCTTGTGAAAAGCACTTGAAAATGATAACAGATGAATAATTTAACTTAGTAGCCCTTTCTCAATGTTTGTTACGTCTAGTAAAAAATACGTAGTAAAAAGTTGCACCAAAAATATATATATTCACTCCAATCAAACATAGTGTGGTGCAAGCGAACACCTAGTTGTGAAATACAATTACACCAGCGGCCTTCTCTTGTAAGTGCTATTCCTGTGCCTGCACTCTTCTAATGAACTTTCTGTCTCTCCACCGGCCTAATCCCCCTTTTCAGCTGGAGGGTCATTTGGTGCAGATGCACTTCCAAGCCTTTCCAAAGTTTAATTAAACATTCCCCAGTTTCAGCCAGACTGCCCTTCTCCCCGCTGGCCCATTCAGAGTATTGTGAAGAGTAATGGCGTCCTTGTTTGGTTTAAACCTGTACCCCAGGCTCTGTGGCTCTTTGGTAAAGAGGATGCTGTGCTTCCTTGTAGTCAGAGGTGGTGGGGAGGTTTAATGAGTCTGAGGCAACGATCTGCCAGGACAATGCATGTTCATTTATGCGCTGGTGTCACATAACCACACGTGCGCCCCTTCTAGAGGTTCATTTAAAACTGCACTCTTACTGAGCTGCGCTGGGCAGCATTTCAGTACAAAATACAGATTGCTCTGTTAGAAAGTCCGTCAAACTAAAGCGAGGGAGGCGAATCACATTTATAATTCATTATCGTTTTTAAGATGCAGTTCTTTATAGATGAATTCAAATGGCTGTAATCTCCTCGCCATCTGCCCGTGTTAATTCAAAGCCTGACTATTATGGATGTGATAAGACAAAAGTCAAGCTTTAGTCCAAAATCTTTGTTTTTTTCTTTTATCAATTCCATTTCTTATCTCCCTTCACCAGCCCTCTAGAGCAGAACAGATTCAGCCTTTCCCTGACCATTTCAAGGCTGGTTGTGTTTGAGAGCATTTTTTTGCGGGTCAGTTGATTCCCGTCTTTGTGTTTGTTTGCCTCATTCTCTCTTTAACTAGATTCAATGTGTTTGCTTTTGCTTCTTTTTTTTCTTTTTTTTTTTTTTTTTTTTGTTTGGAGCTGGGGGGCTGACACTTTGCAAGGGTTGAGTGAAACAACCCGACTGGGTCTCTTGGGGCTCTGGTTGACCGCACAGGTCTGCAAGCATATGGGATGGGTCTGGCAATCAAATTACCTTTGTCTTCTTTGGGTAAAGAATTAAAAATGGCCTTTAACACAGACTGACTTTCAGGGGGTCGGCCAGGCCAGCGCTGGGGTGAGATTCCATGGGTGCTAATTAGTAAATGAAATAATTAGATCATCTTTCTCACGTCTTTCACAAGTTGTTTGGAGGAAGCTTGAAAGCAAAGAGTGATGGTATGTATAAGGGTTACAGGGGCATTTTCAAGAGAAAAGAATAATCCAATCATTTCTCTGCATTATTCAGAAACTTTGTGTAGTCTCAGAAGTCTTTGATTCCATTGAAACACAGAAAACAATGCAGCGACTTCTGTATCAAGCCTGTAATTTATTTGCTATTACATATAAGATACTGTAAAAAAACAAAAAACTGAAAAAAAAACAACAACAAAAAACCAAACAAACTGGATATCCATTTTATAAATGGATATAAAAAGGATAAAATGTGAAAAAGTCAGATGTGTTTGTAAATGAGTTTTCAGCATTTAAATGCCTTCTTTTTCCTTCTGGCCTTTGGATAAAAATGTGAAAGGTGAATAGAAAAAGGCCATGGGTGGCCAATTAGAAATGGTAAAGGGAAAGGTTTCTTTGTATAGTTGTCCCCCTACCTAACTCCTCCTTCACACTTTGTCTATGCATCTTTATAATGCTCATAAACCAATAACCCAATTACTGCACAAAGAGGGAAGCAGGCAAAAAGCCTACTGAATGTCCTCTGTTTAGAAAAGTAATATAGTCTTTGACACTGCAAGGCCTGAAAAATCTTGTTAATGCACCTGTTATTGTCTTTTAGTAGTTCCTTTTCATTGTCTGTATGGGAAGAAAAACTTTGTGTTGCATAGTTTGTTATATATCTTCCCCTCCTCCAACTGTGCTTGGATTGTTTTTTTCAATCCCTTCCTTATTTTTTAATAAAAAAAGTGAAAGTTTTAATTAAAAAAAAGAGAATGCAAATAGGCTTGAGGAAATGAAATTCAAATATTGATGATACAGAAATATATCTGGTATCTCTGTGAAAGAAAGGAGATACACATTTGATAAAGTTTGTGAAAGTTCATTAGTGATCAGTGATTTCGAGGAGTTTTGAGGGGTGCGCTCAGTATGAATAGAGCTGGGATGTGCTCCCCAAAACCACAAATCTTTGTGTCAGCATGGCAGTGGGCTTGACTTTGGGGGGGCTCTTTGTTGGACTGGGGACAAAGCTTTCACAGAGCAAATCCCTTCAACTACAAAGAACCTGATTAACATGAGAAAACGTTCAGTTGAGGAACCATAGCTAGGCACGGGATGATGAAGGACTGTGGTTTTCGGCAGTTCTTGCAGGATGGCATCATGCAATGGAACTTCAAATTCCAGAATGTTTTTCCTAACTCTCTTAAGAAAACGCTATATGTTCACAAATGTCCCATTTAACGCTTAAAATCTTTTAGGAAATATGTGTTATAAAACATTCTGGAAAACATATGTCTTCACTGAGGACAATACCACATTAAGTGTCAACAGTGTCTAAGCGTTCTACAGTGACAGACAAAGTTGTGTCCAACTACGCAAACATGACAGAACAAGCATCTATTTTGAGTGTACACATAGTCATACATAATCTATCAGGGATTTCATCTAGATTGCAAACAAACCTATTTTACTTTCCTTAGAATCTGTCACCGACTTCAAATAAAATTCCTGAACAGGATGTTGATTGTCACTGTTTTGGTTTACAACAGAACTGACATTCATGATGAAGAACACAGGTTAGTTAAGTCTGTTAATATAAATATAACCACAATGTTCATTGTGCTGAATGACAAGCAACAGGCTTTTCACTTTTGTGAAAGTGTTTTGAAGTATATTGCTGTATATCATTTTTAGCTTACATTTATGCATTTGGCAAACACTTTTATCCAAAGCGACTTACATTGCATTCAAGGTATACATTTACATTCGATTTCCCTGGGAATTGAACCCATGACCTTGGCATTGCTTGCGCCATTCTTTGATGCACCACGTTTACGCTCATGAGTTTACACTTATTTAAAATAATACATCAAGCTTTACTCCTTCCACAAGTTGTTTAGTCTCTTGACCTGCCAGCCAAAAACTCAAGCCGTTATTTTTGGTCCCAGAGGTTGAAAGGAAGTGTCCCAGCGAGGCCTAACATGTTTTTCATACCACACTCAATGCATCCTGTGGTCTTGAAGCAGCCGCCCAGCAAGTGCTCAGTCAGTAGTGGCTATTGGGTAGTACATTATCCCTAAAGTCCACTGTGACTCCAATAAGAGGATTCCAAACACCACTGAGAGTAGCCACCGCTCTAAGTCCCTGAGAGGAGGATTTCAGTCCACAAGTCATGTCCCTATACCGTAGTCCTGGGATTAAGCAGGAATAGGCCCTGCTGTTCCACCTCCTGGCCTGGCCTGTCCTCCAGTCAGAGACTAAGGGACTCCCTTTTGTCCCTGATGAAGCCCTTCTCAGCTGGGGGAGCGGAGGCTCTTTGTATGCCCATGGGCTGGAGAGAGAGGGGCCACAACTAATGAGAGATGAGAATTACGCGTCTAAAGCCTCTCATCTTTGACAAGCCCTCTTGAAACTCTCTCTCATCAGGCCTCAGCGCTCCTGCAATAAGGAGATAATTACACCACTGTTTGGAGAGAAAGGCACCTTAGGCTCGGCCGGAGGGAAGGAGGTCATGGGCTGACCCTAGCGTGCGGCCAGTGTGACCCCTGACAGTAGGGCGCAGAGATTAGTCTATGGTTTACAGCACTCGGGAGGGCTGACTTTTCCCCTGAGGACGGCATGCTGCAGATACCATTAAAAACAACTGTGCCAGGGGCTACAAGCTCAGAAAGAGCTGACCATGTCAACTGTTCCAGAGTCAGTTCACACTTTTGGAGTCTAGGCTTTTCCTGTTTTGATCCAATGATGAAACTGTTCCAAGCGTAAGAACCAATAACTGAGCTAGATTGTGAGTGGGGGTTAAAATGCACTCTTTATTATACACAAATACATGCAGAGAAATCAAATCACATGCTTACTTACTGTTCTGAGACTTAAGGCCTGTTCACTCCAAGAATGACAACCAGTGTTGGGGGAACACATTACAAGTAACACAAGTTACGTAATCAGATTACTTTTCTCAAGTAACTAGTAAAGTAACACATTACTTTTAAATGTACAAAAATTTTTACTTTTTCAAATAAGTAATGAAAGTTACTTTGTGTTCCCAATTATTGACTGGCACCTCTCCTGTCCAGATGTTGTGAAATTGTAAGTGCTGAGGTGTTGTGTGCAAACATGATGGTTATTGTAGTTCTAGACTAAATGTGAGCATGCATTACTCAAAATAAATAAAACAGTGAAATTCAAACCCAGAATATTGCACAAACCTACAATAATTATATCTGTTAAATATCACAAATATACTTATGTATTTAACATCACTCTATTATCCAATGTCTTTGCTGCTGACCTTCGATGATCCAATTCAACCATGTTGATAAGCTAAAATGACTTTAGTTAAACATCACATTTGGGCTTTTATTGCTGAAAAAGTTAAATAAGCTTGCATTTGAATTTGCATTTCCTTTAAGGCTTATTCATTTAACTTTTTTTGTTTTGTTACTAAAAAACAAACAAGCAAGGCCAGCCCAGGAGAGAAAAGTGACACAAAAGTAACGTAACACATTACTTTCCATAAAAGTAACTAAGTAATGCAATTAGTTACTTTTTAGGGAGTTACGTAATATTGTTACACATTACTTTTAAAAATATCTTTCACCAACAATAACAATAACTACAGCAATAACAACAACTATAAAGTTTTTAAAAGTCCATGAGATTAGGGAAATCCACACCATAATTATAATGATACTAGCACAGAGGAGCGATATCATTGGAATCACTGTCAGAATTATTTTTTTATTTTTTTCAGCTGATGAATGATAAAAGCATCAACAGCCAATCAGAATCGATCCTGCTTTAAAGAGTATAAGCATTTAAAGCAACAGTCAAAATAACTAGTCTGCACTTATAATAAGCAGAAGGTTATTGTGCATTTAATGTGGATGCTAATATAGTTATCGTTCTTGGTGTGAACATATGCATAGCTATACACTCTCAGCATCAACACAAGACAGTCACACTTGTTACTTTGGAACATTTTGCCAAATATATCAAGACCAAAAAGTTTCCTCAAATTTATGTAGAATAAAGAGCATTCAAAACAAGTGATCTCACTAAATAAAGATATATCTGACATTTCAAATGTCATTCAATTGTTTGTAACTCCCTGAAGAAATAAAAGACTGACTTCTAATGAATAAAATTCATAATGGCAGACGGCGTGGACGGCATTAAGCTCTCTGAGCTCTGGAACACCACAGATGCACTGGCACCTCATTTATTATCATCAGGACCAATGGGCCTTGCTGCATTGTGCGTTCAACTCCAACTGAGCCAGTGCACTTTGCCTAGCAACATGTATCCCTGCAGGCCATTCCAGTTCAATGCCTGCCCTGGACTATGACCTCCATCACACACACATATGCACAGAGACACCGCAAACAAATGTCGTTTCTCAACATGCACTACAAATGTTATTCATTTTAGCTACAAAACGCACAGAACAATACAACCAAAAAGATATCCCCTTCTAAGCATTCATTTTCAAATGGATAGTTCCGGTACGAGATTCTGATTTGGTCAATTCAATGTTCAAGAGGTAATAAAATATAGCAAAATATTAACAGTTGCATGATGCAAAACACTGATTCACTTGAGTGCTCATAAACTGACCTTATGTTCTTGTTTACATATCAGGGACTCTTAATAAAACATAACAATTTGTCATATATTTATGCGGTAACTGTTCCATTTTAACAATGCATGATTTCAATATATTTACAAATAAATAAATATATATGTATATATATATATATATATATATATATATATATATATATATATATATATATATATATATATATATATATATATTAGCCTTTCTGAGCATATAGGTGGACATCAGTTTTGATATGTACTTAAGTTAAACGCCTCTGTCCACACTTTCTCACTCAATCATTTTTATTCATAAATAACTTGACAACAAAAAGAGAGAAAGAGAGAAAAGAAAAAAATCATTTACTCCCTCTCCTCCTTTCTCTCTCTTTTCTTCTTTATGCATTTATCACAACTGCAATCACTTTATCTTTTGCGCTCGCTCCACTAAATAATATTAGTTAATGAGAGGCGTCATGCTCTACAATACTGAATAATATAAGCCCATCAACCCTGCTTTACCTCTGGTCCCTCAAGGCCAGTTCTTTTCACTGCGCTCGCTGTCTCCTAAAGGACAGCTGCAGCAGGACAAGACAACCATGGCAAATCCTGAAGAAAGCTTTATCAGAGTGGTCATGAAAGAGGCCAAACTAGATTTCCCTACCAGCCAATCATACGGCCTCTCAGTTTTTACCCTCACACAAACACTGAATTACAAACAGTCCCGCTAATGCGAGTGTGTGCCACTATTCTATCTGCACTCCTCCCTGCACAGCGGGGCTCTTGTATTGGGATGCAGCGTAATTTGAGGTTGTGGCCCCTGCTGTCTGAGTGGCACATGCCCGCTCAGGAAAGGGTATGAGGCTGGCGGAATCCCTGCATTCCACACTGCTCACTTTGAATAGCACTTAAGCAACAGGGAGTTCTGTGTTACGAAATAGGAGGGACAAAAAAAGTCTACAAGAAGGCAGCCGGTTCCAGAGACCGGAGTGATAAAATAACAGCTTAATTGTACGTTATGTCAGTGAGGCCAACATAGTAGACGCTGCTAGCTAACTTCAAAAATATTCAAAATATTATTTTATATTAAATATTATTTATTGTTACATGTATTTTATAATAAATATTATACTACATGTATTGTACACTAAAAGTTATTTACATTTTTATTTAGCAAGGACGCATTAAATTGATCAAAAGTGACAGTAATGACTTTTGCATAGTTACAAACCATTTCTATTTCAAATGAATGCTGTTCTTTTGAATTTTCTGTTCATCAAAGCATCCTTAAAAATGTATCACGGTTTCCACAAAAATGTGAAGCAGCACAAGTGATTTCAATGTTGATAATAATAATAAATGTTTCTCGAGCAATATGATTTCTGAAGAATCATGAGACTCTGAAGACTAATGATGCTGAAAATTCAGCGTTGACATCACAGGAATATAATAAATAAAATATTAAAATTCATTAAAATAGAAAACAAGTATTTTAAATTGTAATAATATTTCAATATATTTCCCCCTGTATATTTGATCAAATAGATACAGCTTTTGTGAGCATAAGACCCCAAGATGAAAAAATCACAGACCCCAAACTTTTTAACAATAATGTATATTAAATATTATGCTTTTAATATGACTGAATCAGCATGGGTTCACTAGTTTAGACTAAAAAAAGGGTAAGTATACTGAAAATGGCATTTTACATTGTAGTCATATGTAATGCTGGCAGGGTTTCAATTATTGTGTGCTTGAACTGCAAAGAAAAGAACTAGAATAATGAAGCCGAATGATGTATCCTGTTGAATGGTCATCTGATTTTGTCTGTCTCAAATTTCAATAGTAATCGTGAATTTGATAGAGAGCCAAAAAAAGCACTGACTCAAGTGGGACAGCAGCACAATAACTTTCACACCGTGGTAAGAAAAGTACTTTTCATCTAAGTCTAAGACACTGTCAAAAGAAGCTCAAACTAAGACTCTTCAACATCAATGCATCACTGCTGTGGACATTTTGGATGCAGCAAAGGACAGCCACTCTGACTGTGAATGGACACCAGTTTATTGTTGTGGTATCAGCGCAATGGGGGGCAGGCCTTACCAACCCCTCTGAGAGCCTCACACAAGAGATGCTGCTGGTGACCGGAGAGAAGAGGGCTGGTGAGGGCGGGTCCAGTGCCTCAGCCCAGACACTCCTTTTTTTTCTCTGTTCCTGCCCGGTTACATTGTGTAGGGGGCCCGGCCGGGGCAGGACAAAAGGGAGCCGCGGGTCGGGCGGTTCGGATTCCATGTGAAGGTGTTTGGAGTGTGTGCTACCCCAAAACCCTCTCTTGTTTTGGGGAGAGGGTGGCTGAGGACTGGGGATTGGGGTGGGGGTGGGGTGTCAGTGTGACGGATGGGTTGCGGGTTGTTGGCGCTTTTGTGGATGGCGGTGTGTGTCTGAATAGGGACGTGCTGCCTCCCACTCTGCGAATTTCTGGAGCCTGAGGCTGGGTGTGTGGCGGGTGTAACGGGGGATTTGATTAAGGAATAGAAAGGCAAAAAAAAAAAAAAACTTTCAGGCTTTTGGATGGAGACGAGAACACAATAAGTGAGACTGAGTGAGCATGCCTGCCTAATATTAGCGTGAGGCACCACATTAACAGCCTGCTGTGATGGGAATATAAAGACACTGGTTTCAAACTACAACTGAAGCATCCACTGATATTTAATATCTAACAAGAAAAAACAAGATATACTGCTCAGAATCAAATGCAAGAGTTTAGAAAATACATTATCACCGTATCTTATTTCCTGATGCTTGAACCAGTGTTGTTATCATTAGGTAAACTAAAATTTAAAAATTGAAGAACTAAAATAAATTAAAACTCAAAAAACTGTTAGATTGTCTAATAAAAATGACAAAATCACATAATACAATTAATAAAAAATATAATATCAAATATGATATAATATCAAAATATTAATAAAAACTACAATAATATCAATACAACACTGGCCTAAACAGCAAAATGTAAAGGGATAGTTCACGTAAAAATGAAAATGTTGTCACCATTTACTCCCTCTCATGTCATTCTAAACCTGTATTACTGACTTTCTTCTGTGGAACATAAAAGAAGATTTTTTGTCCAGAGAGTGAAAGTGTTGTTTTGGACCCAAATGACTTTCATTGTACAGACAAAAGCATTCTTCAAAAGTATGTGTTCCAGAGAAGGAAAAAAGTCACGCATACAACATGAGGATGAGTAAATGATGCCAGAATTTTCACTTTTGGGTGAACTTTCCCTTTAAGACTCACCTATATTTGATATTTTGAATATACACAATGTCGTAATCTAAATTTCCATCTCAACAACCGCATCCCATTCTACACGTTTGATGCGCGGACAGACAGCAGTAATGAGATAACATTCGTCTGCCTGCATACGTAATGGAACAGTTCACAGATGAATAAGATAAGCTCCCCATTGCTTAATAAAAGAGTGCTTCTCCGGCCTTGTCCTTAGTGCAAAAGTCAATGGGAGAACACAACGGCATGCATACTAATAATGAGCCCACATCCCTGGAGCCTGGGACTGTTTTTGTTCTGGGAGCCTGAGCCACTGTTTGAGCCTTCGTGGATGTCTCTTTCTGAGGGCAGATGAAACCATCAGAAGCCCAGCAGCTCTGCAGGGATGACAGTTAACAGAGCAGCTCACCTCAGACTTGTGATAGTTTGATGGGCGGATGATTAGCATTTCCTGCTTGTAATCTTTTGTGTGGCATTGAAGGGAAGGTATGTTTGCTGTTTTGCCAAGGGAAAGTGTGGCACTCACTCACTTTTCCTCTGCGGGGGATCTTTAAATGTCCCTCATGAGCTTGCAGACTCCACTGAGCTTGGAATGGAGCTGTACGTGTTTGATGAGAAGAAGTGAAGTCTGATTGTAAACTGAATAAACGGTGAATGAATAAAAGTGACCCTCAGAGCATTTCACTTAATAAGAGCACAGATTAGTGACAAGGAAGTCAAGGAGGCATTCGAGAAACACCAGGCCTACAGTTTCCCAGCAGCAGAATAAAGCTTTTGACTAGGAATATTCACAGTAAAAAATGTATCCTGTAATATCCCGCAACTGTGGTTGCCAGAAATTCACCATAAAATATGTGACCCTGGACCACAAAACCAGTCATAAGTAGCACAGGTATATTTGTGGCATTGTCAATACATTGTTGTATGGGTCAAAATTATCCATTTTTCTTTATGCCAAAAATGATTAGGATATTAAGTAAAGAACATGTTCCGTGAAGATATTTTGTAAATTTCCTACTGTAAACATATACAAAATGTATCATTATTAGTAATATGCATTGCTAAGGATTTCATTTGGACAACTTTAAAGGTGATTTGAATATGCATAAACCCTCAGATTTCAGATTTTCAAATGGTTGTATCCCAGCAAAATATTGTCCTATCAATGGAAATGATGTATCAGACCCTGATGCAAAAAGACCCTTATGACTGGTTTTGTGGTCCAGGGTCACATAAGGTGACAGTGTTTCACAAGATGGCATATTGTTGCATATTTTACAACTCATAACCATATATAATGTTACTATACAGAAATCAGCTGTGTAATGTACTGATAACCCCCATAATAAAGCCACACGACAAATCAGAGTTCATCTCATTTATAGACTGTGCAAAAACATGCATGACACTAAAATAATGCAATAAATATTAACAAAATAACAGAAAAAATAACACAAAACACCCTAATGTGCATTACTGATAACAAAAATGAGAGTGAACAATTTCAATAAAATATAATCATATAAAATGCGTCAAGCAGTGATGTCCTTTTGGTGTTTTTAATCATAATGTAGGCCTATAGGGTAATTCATTCAGAAGTTTTTACTTCCCAAAACCATACATGTCACGGTATTTTACAGTAAAATGACTGTAATCTCAATCTGACATGGTCAAAAATGTGTCATATGTATGTGTCCCCATTTTAGGCCTTGACAGCTCACTGAAAGGGGTAGTTTGACAGGCAGATGATTTCTTCCTTGTTCTCTTTTGTGTAAAGGGAAAGGATGTTTGCTGTTTGAAAGAGTAAAAATGTTGTCAATACTGACTGTCCCTCAGTGGGGGGTCTTACCCATTACAATAAGCCCCGACTGAGCATATAGACTGCGCTGACCTCTCTTGGCACAGGGACAACAAAATATTTGCATCACCTGGTGCTCTAAGGCATTTGATGCAGGAGGAAGTATCAGCACTCCTGAGGGAATTACTGAGGCATTCCCTTGAGATTCCCTGGAGATTCCTGAGAGCAAGGTGCAAGAGGGGATTGGGAGAGGAGGGGGATGAGGAGACACAAAATAAGACATGATAATATGGGAGGAACATTCTTATTTTGTGCACTGTAACAAAAAAAAAAAAAAAGTAATTGGCAGCTGTGGTCGCCAGAATTTTGCACAAATTAAATGTCCATATATTGCATTATTTTACAGGGTTTTACTGTAAGAAATACAGACATTTTAAGTGTGTTTATACAAAAAGATATCCTGTTTTTACAGCTGTAGTTGCCGGAATAATTGAATTAAAAATGTAAACAACTTTACAGTTTCAAACTGTACATTTTAGTATAAAACTGCATAAAAACATCCATTTTCTGCTGAATTAAAAATTAAAAGCCCAACTAAAAACTTGCCTTTTGAAGAATGTATTAACCTCAAAGCAGTGAACGAAACATGTCATTTCTCAACATACACATTTGTAATATGTAGTGTACTTTGTTTACAAACAATACAATAAAGAACATATGACAGATGAATGATCATAGAACTGAAAGATGGAGGGGAAGAGATGGAAGGAAACAAAGATGAGAGAAAGAGAAAAAAAAAAGACTTTTCTCTTTAGGTTAGAAACAATTAAGGGTTTTTTTATGAATAAAAGTAAGAATTTTGAACACCCTTTAAGGATTGCTGCATTTCCTTATTTGAATCAATAGAACAAATGTACCAATATCTACAAACAAGCTCTTCAAATTGAGGTACAGCCAGAATCAGAAAATGACTGTGATAGAAGCATATCCATTATTAATCCTTATATTTCACTTATTCATTAACATGCACAAAGATTTACACCATCCTTATTGAACCCTTATTGTTTCCTTCTTTACTTTATGGCAGAGAGGAACATCAATGCTGGTCTGCAGGATTGACTTTGTTGTATAATACTGCCACCTGGTGGCTGAATATGCTCAGCTGAATATAACTCATATATATATATATATATATATATATATATATATATATATATATATATATATATATATATATATATATATATATATATATATATATATATATATATATATATATATATATATATCGTGAATGGATAAAAAAAAAACTTGTTTATGCATATTATGTAAAGAGTGTTTGTGTGTCAGATATACACTCCCAATAAAATGTTTGGGGTCACTCAAAATATTACTACTTTTATTCAGCCAGGAGACATTAATAAACTGACAGTAAAAACAATTATAATGTTTTTGTTTGTTTGTTTGTTTTTACTTTCTACACAGCCAAAAGTAGGCTTCTTTTTTTAAGATTTACGCATTTGATTAATAGTAAAATTCCATCAACTTGAATTGAAAAATCCTTACATATTTTAATTGAATAACTGAACAATCCTTAATCAATTATTCAATTAAAATATGTAAGGATTGTTCAATTCAATTTGATGGAATTTTACTATTAATCAAATGCGTAAATCTTAAAAAAGTTTAGCTTTTTGAGTATATTCATCAAAGAATCCTGAAAAAGCATCATGTTTTCCATAAAATTACTAAGCAGCACAACTGTTGATCATTGATAATATATGCTTGAGCATCAAATCAGTATGTTAGAATGATTTCTGAAGGATCACGTGACACTGAAGACTGGTTTGAATACACTTTTCTGTATTTATCTGATAAAAATATATTGCCTTGGAGAGCATAAGAGACATTTTTTTTTTAGAATGGAATCTCTCTTTCAATAAACAAATTAAATCTCTCTTTATAGTAAGAACATATTAGAGTACAGGGCTTATGTGTCAAGCTTTGTGAGTGAGACTATGTGGATGAGGGCATTACTTTACTTTTGACAAAAGGAATGACTTCATCTTTTCTGTAGCATTAGGATTCATGAAAGAGCCATTTTTCCTCTGTGCTGAATGTGCTTTGAGATCAGCGGAGAGAAACACGGGAAGGGGGGTCTGAATGTGCTGTGTGCTATTCTCCTATTTACTTTTATGGCTCTTCCGTTTTCCTCAGTATGGCAGCAAAACAGAGCCTGGGGAGAGAGAGGGAGAAATGCCAATTACTGCCAGTCTGCTATGGAGTGCTTTGGCCTTGCCTCTGCTCTTCCATAGCAACTCATGAATTGCATGTGTGTACATGTGTTTGTGTGCATGAGTCTCTCCAACTGCAAATTTACTACAACAAACAGTGCATTCATGAGCAAATATTTCTCTCGAATTCCTAACAAGATGAGGGATGCAAAAATGTACTTTTTACTGGCAAAATATAAATAAATCAATAAATAAACGTACAGATTTCCGGTAAAGCATAATACCTTTTTGTGTTTGTCAAAAGTCTGAAAAACAGAGTCATTAAACTCTCTAAGTCCACATTTACACCCACCTTGCCATTCTGCAACTCCCACGTCTGTTCTGATAGATGGTGATCCAACTCAAACTTCTCACACTTCCACTCGGCTCCATGTACTTGTCATTATTATGGATGGGGTCTATTTTGGTTCCATCGGTGCTGGTGGCGCTCAGAGAGGGGAAAGCTTTTTGCGTGGAAGCTGAGTAAATTATTTGTGTTCCATAGAGGAGGAAAATTGGTTAATATTTTAATCATACTTGACACCCTCACAACAGGAAATTGCTCTCATTTTTGGTGAAGTTAGGAAAATGTAAAAAAGTAAATAAATAAATAAAATAAAAAACATATAGTCAGCAAGCTGCTCCGTATATATCACTGTAAAATAAAAAGCTACAGCATTAAACAAAGCCAGAGACCTTTGAAAAAGAGAATAAGGCCTTGTCTCTGAGGCCATTACATAATGCCTATATGGCCTTGCTTCAAATACAAAAGAACATACTTCTGGCACTACTCTTTCAGCTTCAAGTTTAGAGTGGTAAGATTTTGAAAGAGGTCGTTTATGCTCACCAAGCCTGCAATTAGATCAAATATACAGTAAAAAGAGTGATACTGTAAATTATTGCAATTTACAATAACGGTTTTCTATTTTAATACATGTTTAAATTTTAAATGTAATGTATTCCTGTGATGCAGATCTAAATTTTCAGCATCATTACTCCAGTCTTCAGTGTCACACGATCCTTCGTCATTCTAACACGCTAACAGACCCTTTTCACATTTCCGGGTTTCTCAGAAGTGGAAGTCGTCTTGCTTGGGCTAACTTTCATAGCGGTGAATGAGAGTATACATTAAATATATAGATTTTTTGTGTCCCCATTTGTTCAAATAGCAAAAAGTGAGAGATAACAGCAGTGAAAAGAGAGAAATATGTTAATTGTACCGTCACTCCCATAGACGCTGTATTAGAAACACCCTCACAGCAGTGTTAACTTGTTTTATTGTAATCTGATGCAAAAGCCATAAAATACAAAGTATTAGTGTAATAAATGTACATACATAAAAAAAAAAAAACTTTGCAGGATTTCCGATACCATTAAAACGCGTCATCACAGTCTGTGAAAAGGGTCCATTTGGTGCTCAAGAATCATTTCTTACTATCATCAATGTTGAATACAGTTCTGCTAAATATTTTGCGGAACCCTTTTTCAGGGTTCTTTGATTAATAGAACGTTCAGAAGAACGGCATCCATTTGAAATTGAAATATTTGGTAACAGTGTAAATGTCTTTACTGTCACTTTTGATCAATTTAAATTCAGATTTTTTTATAATAGTATTTTGATAATGTACATTTGCAAAATCATTATATGTTCTTTTTTAACAATGTCTTTGTTAATCACATAGACTAACACTACAAAGAGTTTCAGTTTAGACTCACTGATATAGTTTATGATCTGTAAACTGTAAGAGTAAACATATTTAGCCGAGGCGGCGGGGTGTGTTTGACGTGGAAACTGACTGATTGGGCAGGTGGCTGATTTGGTATAAACATTCCCCGCTTCTTAGCCTCTGACCTCCACTTATTCACTTCTGTGCTCCTTCCACTATATATAAGCTACAATATATAACTCCAAGTCATACCAACATGAAATATTTAAAAGATATATGGCACAGAAAAGTATTTAAAAGGCTCACTTTGTTGTTAGTGATTCTGATCCCGAAGAAGTCAAGATAGACTAGCCTAAAGAGGCTATGAGTGATGTTGATGAAAGCTGCAAATGCCTTTGAAACCAAATCCCCCTCAACACAAGCCATGAAAGGAGAGTCAATGGGGAAATGCAGGAATGGTGCCCCCTGTTCTGTCAGATACCATCTTTGCTTCATTCAAACCCTCTCTCAATTCCCACAAAATGGTATTTTTTTCTATATGACTACAGCTGTTTATTACATTTTAAAATAGCATTTTTGCACCTTTTAACGAGAATCCTAAGCCGTGCTCTCATGAAAGTGTGCTCTAAAATTTGACTTTAACATTTAGTGACAGTTCACCCTGCCTCTATCACATCTGATTTATGGGATGAAACAACACAATTGACAGATTTAATAATATGATGAATAAAATATTAGATGCCGGCAAGAAAGATTTTTTTTCTGATACTATTCTGCCAATAAAAATGTGGGCTAGGAAAATAGCGCATGTTGTTGTTTTGCAGGTAGGGGTTCATAAAGTTTATCAATCCTGCAGATCAATATTATCTAAATAGTAGCATTAGCATATCATAAGAAAGCATTACTGTCTCAGCATTCATAATAAGCAGCAGTGGGCAGTCATTCATCATTCTGCCTGGCTGACCAGATGGGGAGGGTTGTAACACTGAAATGTTCTACTACTGGAACTACAAATATTGCACACAAATGGGACGAAGCAAGACCGACATTTATGGAAAACGTCTAGGTTATGACTAGGTATCCATGGTTCCCCGAGAAGGGAATGAGATGCCGTGCTGACACTATGGGGATAAATTAAATTGCACATTTTAAATTGTGTGCACTTTCTGGGTGCACTTTCTCACCACACTATAGTGTGATTCGTCTGACATTTGTTTACAGAATTTAGGGAAGGTTTCTTCCCACAATGTTTAGGGACAGTGCCAAACATTTGTTTGCTACACGTCCCCCCATATCATCAAAACCCCAAATATGACCCACAACACACCTAATATGTCACACATATATATAAAGGAATTTATATATATATATATATATATATATATATATATATATATATAATATATATATTTTATTATTTATTATTATTATTATTATTATTATTATTATTATTATTATTTTTAAACCAGCTTGCTTCCTGGCCAAACTATCAGAGTGTTTAAAAGCTGGTCTCCTAGTCTTACCAGCTGAAAAAAAGCTCCCTTCTAAAACCAACCAAAAGAGCAGCATGGGAAAAAACACACACACACACACACTAGCATAAAGCTTTAAGTTTAAAGTTTTTTTTTTTTCTTCATCAGGAGAGGGAGAATGCATAGACTAAACAACAATACCTTAATACCCCTAATCTGCCACGTTATACATTAAAAATCTACAAAGCAGTGCATTGGAATGACGCGTATGATAAAGTTAAAAGTACAGACAGCAACGAATATTCATAGATCAATGTGTAGCAGCTACAAAATGGAAACACAGCGCCGAGCTCCCAGATGTCTAGATTTCTGTGCACTGCTTAATATGTTTGTAAACGACATCAATCCTGTTCTGCAACGTAAGCGCGTGCTCTTCAGACAGAGAGCCCAGCTCGCGCGCCAGCGGCTCCCTCGCGCGGTACAATTCACACAGCAGCTTCGCGCTGTTTCCGGAGCGTTTCATCTCAGATATACGCCGGACTGTACTTCTACGAAATATGCACGACGAACTTAGCAGTATTGTGTGATATGGTTCCCATAAGCCAAGCACTCTGTATCCGTGAATAAGTCCTGCCTCGTTATCAATAAAAAGCAAATGTCCATTGGTTGTTTTCAGAAGGTTATTAGTGGTCCTCTCCATTACGCGCGCGTCCCATTGGAGACTGAAAATGTGACTGACAATTCGATCAAAGTTGGCGGTTAAATAATCAAATATGATCAGATCACTCCACTGCATTAATTCAACCAGATATGATACAGTCATGTTCGATATGGTCTCAGCAGAGAGTTGCAGACATCCTCCTTGTTGTTTTCGTAAATGTAATGGAATAAACACTTCAGTGACATTTGGGATGAACTCAGTGAGAGACACAATGGCATTTGGCGACCATTCTAACGCCTCGATGTTTCCCCGCACACTTGCCCACTGCTCACTGGACAAGTTCAGTTTGGAAAGCGCCAAGGGCGGAAGGTTGGAGATCCAAAGCAGTTCCGCCAGATAATACGAGAGCGTTTCGCCCAGCACTTGATCCGCGTCGATGCCGTACCGCACGCATGCTCTCGTGCCGTCGGCGAAGGTCGCGAGACGGTTTGTGGGTCTGCCGCAGCCCGCTTCCAGCTCAACCACCCGAGCGTCCCGAACCCGATCTCTCCACTTCCTCTCGTGCTCCACGCCAAAAACACGAGTGGACAGACCTTCCAGCCACGCGCTCCAGAAGACCCGGTGCTCAATCACGTTATCCAGAATGAACGGGGAGCGAATATGAAAACTTTTCCCATCGCGCAACCCTGCGTTCCATGGCGCGTGTCTTTTAGAAACATTTACCTGCTCGTTTGCGAAAGAAAACAGAACGCCAGAGCCTCGTTCAGCTGTTTGCTGGACAAATACGGACCAAAGATGCAACTTAACGTTTCCTATCCAGGTAACTATTCCAAGCCACATACAAAGTGACGCGCATAATTTAACCGTGCCGGCTTTCATGATTTCAAAACGCACTTTAGTCCATTTCGCTTTACATTTAAATCTTCTTACACGAGTCTCCTATGGTTGAAATATAATCATTATGAATTCTCATCTCCTGCGCGGTGTTCCCCGTCCCTCCTCCCAAACTCTTTCTGTGTTCAGTACAGCTACAATCGCATAGACGCTAACCATGTGACCAGATCGTGAGACTTGACAAATGTCGTTTCCTATTTCTCTAGGGGGGAATGAGAATGTAGAAAACGGCATGCTAGACGAGAACTTTTAAACTTTTCTAGTAATTGCACAAGTAACTATTCGGATTTGATATATTTACAGACGTGTCTTTCAACAGTAGTTGCAGTATTTATTTACACAGTAAACGCCTCAGACTGAGGTCTCTATAGCGACATATGCGTTGTATCACGTGATTAGTTGTTCTTAAAGGTGCACTCTGTAATTTTTGCTATTTAAAACGTTTTACACATTTTGCACTTTTTAGAAATATGAGTAGAATGATGCAAACTCACATGAGCTGAAGATTCATGTCATATAGACCATCAAAAAAGGTTTTTCTATTTGACCAAGTAGGTTGCTGCCCTCAAACGTACCACCATATTGACTTCACAATCACATGACCAGTGTCATGCAGTTTAAAAAGTTATATGCCCTTCAAGTGGAGTTGGAAATATCTTAATAAGCTTATATCTTATACACATGAATGACAAAGTAAAGTCATGTTTACAAGTGGGAAACTCAGAATTCCAGATGATATAAGTTTCAAGTCGTATCCAGGGCTTAAAATTAACACTCGCCAAGTGTCAAATGCAAGTAAAAATTGCCGTTGGCGAGTATGAAACCGTCAATCGCCAGTTGGCCGGTAATATTTATATCAATTCTATCAATGAGAGTGAGAACATGAAGGTGAACAAACGGGAATCACGTCCGGGACAGTTAACAGGCCAGCGCGGCGTCATCACAAAAGTTTAAGAATTGCCTATTTAAATATTCAAGTGCAAGAAGAAGTGAAAGGGAGTTCAAATTACGTTACTCACCAGCTGTGCTAGAAAGTTTAAACATCTGAAGCGCACGTACAAAGCCGCATGCGTCTCAGACAGCGAGTGAATACTGAAATTAATCAATTAATCAGTCAAGTGTCCTAGTAAACATAGTCGGTTTTGTCTTAATAAACAGTTGAAAAAAGCAATGCATGTGTATCAGTATCAGTATACTGGATTCATGCATATGATCTTAAAGTGACAGCAGCCTAATATTCCTGCTGCTGTCTGAGTTTTTAATGATAATCAAATAACAAAAGGACAAATAAAAAATCACTCGATTAGTTGAAACAGTGTAGATTAGCCAGTGTTATTTTACATTTGATTACTTTGTTCAATGTCTCTACCTGAACACTACTGTTACTTGTCTTTAATAATGTTTTAAATTTATATTAGTTAGGTAATTTTAGCTGTGGTAATGAAATTGGAATAGAGAATTGCAAATGTTCACTTGTATCTAAAATGTTGGTGTCATATCTGGCTGTTTTTCAAAAACATTTTAATGGCCAGTAAAAATATGTATGGCTTTTTATAGCATGTATTTATTGTACATTGCAGTTGTTTGGGTTTATTGTTCACATTTTGATTCTTATGTCTTGTTTAGGCTGCTTCTGTGCTGTTTCCAATTTGAATGCAAGTCATGTCGTAACAATGAATGCCTAGTGCACTGGCAGCATTACTACTACTAATAATGATTCATTTATATAGTGCTCTCAGCCGCAGTGTTCAAGGCATGTAAACAAAACAACACTCTATAAAAGTCCATAAAAATAGGGCACCATGTACATGTTAATATGAAGGTTATATGAAATTTTTCCGTATAGTGTTTTACCCATATTTTAAAATATACATTGTGTTGTGTTTTAGGGTTAAAGGAAATGTCCAGTAAACTTTTTTTTTTTTTTTTTTTTTCTTACAGTGAAACAAATCAGATAGCCTAATATAACAACAAATGTATACAATGTAGTGTACATACAACAGACACAACATTACAACTGAGTCTGAGTCTGAGTCAACAGGATAGTCCAAAATGATGATATGGATCAGTATGTGTGCAATCCACCAGGCAGTCCAAAAGTTTGAAAGGACACATAAAATATACAAGCACATACAAGCATTCCTTGCTAGAGTCAAGAGACAAACTGCAACAATCTACAGCTCTCACACCACAGATTGGGAATAAATGTCGGGACATCAAGCGCCAAGCATAAACACATGATGGTCACAGCTGCCACACTGCAAAATTCGTCCAACTCAGCCACTGCAATGAGAGAACTCGCACACAGACCAGTGAATTGCAACAGTCAGTCATGTGCCAGCACACACTAACAACAACATGTACAGAATGGTTGAGAATGACTCCAAGAATGATAATTATATAGATGTGTTGTATGTTGAAAAGTAACAGAAGATAAAACACTTTTTTAAGGTTGTGAAGAGGCAGCAGTAAGTTAAAGGACACGCCTGATATGAGAACACGCCGACTTTTCGGGACTTTAGCTTATTCACCGTATCCTCCAGAGTTAGATAAGTCCATACATACCATTCTCATCTCCATGCGTGCCATAACTCTGTTTGACGCACCCACCGCTAGCCTAGCTTAGCACAAAGACTGGAGGTAAACTAGCCTACTGCTCAATAAGTGACAAAATAATGCCAACATTTTCCTATGTACATGTTGTGATGTGTATAGTTACATTGTGTACTATAAAACAGATGGACAGATGCATAAGACACATCACAACATGTAAATAGGAAAATGTTGGCGTTATTTTGTCATTTATTGAGCAGTAGGCTAGATGGAGCCGTTTACCTCCAGTCTTTGTAGTCTCCAGTCTAAGCTAGGCTAGCAGTGGGTGTGTCAGACAGAATTATGGCATGCACGGAGATGAGAATGGTATGTATGGACTTATCTATCTCTGGGGGATACGGTGAATAAGCTAAAGTCCTGAAAAGTCGGCATGTTCCTTTAACAAACCTCATGCATCCATGCCAGTAGGTGTCAGTATAAAATCCAAGAACACTGGTAGTATTGACACAAGTAAGAGCCAGCTGAACATAAACACTTACTGAATGCACCTTTAAATAACACAATTTATTATTATATTTATAAGGCATTTCTAGCATTTAAAGACCAATGCTGGTGTCATTAAAACTGGTTTTGACTGTTTTCACTTGTTACTTGAATGCACTGCCAGACATACAGCTGGTCAGCTCATGTTCTTAAAATGTCTGGCATGGAGCATGAAAAGCTGCAGGTGTTGTGCCTAAATCCTCCCCCTGCCACCATTCTGTCACTCTTCAGATGAAAGCAGCACACACTGATTTTGGAGCTTTGCACCTGCTGGGAGGGCTAGGATATTTTGTGATAGTGGTGTGTTGGTCCCCAGAATGGGATGTTGGTATAGTGGAATATAGCCAGACTTACTTGTGTAATGCTCTGCGTTAAATAAAAGATTGAAATGCATGTAATTCAATCAAAAAGCAATTAATCTGTAAAACCCTAGCTTTGGTGTATGCCCTCAAAGATAACAAATCTGCACTGTCAATGAAAACCAATCAAGCCTACACTGAAAAAAAGTGTGTTGGATTTACATGATTTAATTGTGTACATCGATCCCACATGAATCATTTAAGTTAAACAAACATAATTTGTCCATGTAACTTAAACATCATGGGATGAATACATTTTAAGTGACCCGATTAAGTAGTCTCAAAGTGAATTTTATATGGCTCCCTGACATGATCAGGCATTTAATTTTATATATTCATTAATCCACTTCAATTTCATATATTTTAATGTTACACAACTTAATTATAATACTAGCTACTTGACAAACTTTTAGCTAGCAAAAGCACACATTAGCATCTTAAATGCTAAGCATTAAAAGCTCCTTCAATAAAGCCATAATGACATCAGCTGGTTTAGTCCACAGCCTAAGCAAATGCTCCACTCTTCTCCACAATGGTAACTAACCCACTATAATTTAAATTCTTCTAATAATTCCAACATAATTGAATACAATTAATTAAACACAATCAAGTATCTCCCTTTCTCATCTTGCTCAAAAATACATAAAACATTTAAAATAACAACATTTACTCTCTCTTGATTTAGCCATATGCAAAGCATGGTGGGAACTAACAAGCCCCGCCCAGTTTCAGTTAATGCAACACAAATCATTCATGTAATCTCAACACAAACGGATTAAGTAAACTTCAATTTGACTTATACTTAAGTGGAATGAACACAATCAAATTATGTTAGGACAAAATGTACAGCAATTTTGTTATTACACAATTTTAATTAAGCAATTTGAACAAGCAGTGCAAATCTTTTTTTTTCAGTGTATATCTATATGGAGATGTTGTGTTGTGTCATGGCTGGCAGCATTGACAGGGAGGTCTGTCTTTGCTAGGTAGGGTTGCAGGTGTTATTCTTCCATCCTGGCCAATTTGTCTGAAAGGAGATTGGTTCAGAGACAATGAGCTGGTCTTTGAGAGCCAGTTTGAGTTGTGTGTCATTAGTTTGAAAGGCATCAGACAGGTCCAGCAGAACGAGGATGGTTGATTTGGAGGCAGCTTCGGCGCACTGCAGGATTTCTTTGAGAACAGTGAAGCCTTTCTGGAATGTCCACTTTTGAAGCTATACAGAAGAAAGCCCTGGGCAGAAGAACACTCTGACTGACAAGAACTCAGGACAACAATGCTCAAAAATAAAACCTCAATAAAATATGTTTTAGACTGTTTGCTCCAGGCTGATTGATCACAGACAATGGGCCTGTTCAAACATAACCAGCAGGACCATATTCATCACTTAGACAGGTATTATAATTGTGATTTAACAAAGCAAATAATAAGAGGAAGAAGCTATAGGTGATTTTGGCAATTCATCTGAAAAACTATACTTTAAATGTACATTTATTTAGCAGATGCTTTTATTCAAAGTTGCTTACAAATGAGGGACATGCACAAACAATTTGTCATACATTAAAACTATTACATTATGTAAACAGTTCACTCCATACTGTGTTCTACTCTATTCAAATGGGTTTTATGGTCCATTAATCTTTTAGTTTGTGAATGCAACTAAGAAAAGGGATGCAGGTGGTATAAAAAGTGGTATACACTAAATTTTGCAGAGCTGCACAGTGTGAGTGCCAAAGTGGCAAAGTACCAAAGTGTCTGTTCCCTCGATGTTCCTTCTCATTGGAAATGCACGTCTTAGAGAACTTTGTCCAGAATGGCCATGAATATTTTAGAAAGAGGCCCCTTTCCCCTTCAGACTGCCCTGGAGCAAGAGATGCTAAGTAGAACACAACATCATCAGAAACAGTTCTTGAATGTTTCTTGTTTGGTTGTTGACTATAACTCAAAACATCCTGAGGCAAGTTTAAGTTTTCAATAAGTGATTACAGTCTACATATCCTAAGTTATACAGCTGCACAAGGATATAATCCAATATTGCTAGACATTGATGGATTGCCCTGAACAGAAATAAGAAGTTTGTGATAATCGAAACAATCATTCAAATATCACTTCAAAGCTGCCAACAAGTTTCATAAAATATTTTAGTTTGGAAGGAAATATTTCTTTGAAAATATGTTTTAGACTCTGCCCTTTCTGTGGAATTTTGCTTGTATTTAGTTGCCACAGCTGAAGCAAATTAAATGTCAGGGTTGCATGAAAAACCTCTATGACAACCCCTCAAAAACACAACAAAACAAACCTAGATACTGTTAGTGAGTTTGAAAGATACTGACTCGTTCAACTGATAAACATTCTGAGGACATTAACATCTTAGAATTTGTTTTCAGTATGCACACAATCCATAAAACATGCAAAGCTGGATTTATGTATGGATTTTACTGTTTGGAGAGAATTAAAATAATTTGAGGAACGTTTTATATGTATAAAAAATTGATACTGTTTGGTCAGAGGTGGACATAGTGAAGGATTTTTACTGCTTAAGTACATTTTTAAGTGTATGTGAGTGTTTTTCTTTAGAAAACTTTTACTTCACATTCCAAAGCATACTGCAGTAAACAGCTTTACTGCACTGCATTTCATATTGAATATCATTTAATAATTAATTACATTAGAAATCTTGTACTTTCTTACTTTTACTCAAGTAAGTCATTCAAAATTTTACTTGAGTACAAGTAAGAAAGTACTACATTTTTAATCTATATTAAAGGGGGAAAAATTTTTATTTATGAAATGTAGAGCAGTAAAAGTACATTATTCTTTGGAATGTAGTAAAAGTTTTCCAAAGAAAACACTTATAAAGTACATATACTTGAAAAATGTACTTCACTACTGTCCACCTCTGTGTATGGTATAGTGAGTGAAAACAGGCAGTGATTACAAAAAGAAATACAAAAAAACAGGGATGGTGAGATCTGAGATCATTTTACATCTAATTCTAAATATATTGATAGGTGAGATCAACTGTTGTTTACTAGTAGGATAATTAAAAACCTTTTTCCCCCAGTATTATAATGTATTTGTGTCTTGTGGCACATGTTAATCATCACAGTTATGAGAGCAGGGTTTTCTTCATTCAGACAGAATGAGTGTATTTGGGAAAAGTTAAGAACATGGAAACTTGGTTTCCATGGGAACTCAAAACAAACGGGAAAATGTTTTCCTCTTTAGTCTGTCCTGCTCAACCGTTCTACCAAACACAATCACTCACATCTGTATCTTTGGACTCAACCATAAAATATAAAATAAAATATATATATATATATATATATATATATATATATATATATATATATATATATATATATATATATAATATAAACACTTTTTCTCATATCAAACTAAGAAACTAAGTCTAAGAAGGATTATTTTAAATGGAGAAACAGATGGGGAGGGGTAAGCTAGAGATCTCTAGAGAAAGAGAGAGAGCAAATGAAAGAATGGTTCCCAGAGTCAGTCATTCGTATACTACTTTTCCACATCCTATTATATGCTTGACCAGTGAAATGACGCCTTTATAATCAGGACATGCGCCTTTGCACATATATGGATGTGTATATAATAAAGGTTCCATTTCACTTTTTTTTCAACAGGGCTTAGTCAGTACATAAATTATTACTTAAATTATTATGATTGAAGACTCCTCTAGCAACCATTTACAGTTGAGATTCCAACATATTTTTCAAGCTGCTACAACAATCTGTTTTGTTTACTGATCAGTATCGAGAGGAATATTTAGAAGTAACTTAGTAACTGTGTCTAACAAATAGACAAACATGACATTGGTAGGAGAATGGGTTAAAGGTTTCCCCTTGCTCTGTATCAAACTTCTTACGTCACCGAAACAGTTGAGCAGTGAAACTGACTGTAAATTGAGGGAGAGACTGAAAGAATAGTATAGCAGAAAGAAGCAGTAGAAACTGTCCGAGAGGAGAGAAAGAGAGAGAGAGAGAGAGAAAGAGAGAACAAGAGGAAAGACAGAGAGACTGAGGGGGATCTAATCACTGGCCTATGTTGCAGGAGCTCATTTGACACAACAGAAGTCTTGGCAGAAGAATGCTCTTTCCCGCAAGCCAGCTGGCTGTGAGTGCAGGGATATGGATGTCCCCTAAATGTAAATACCTCCCTGCTTCGCTCCCCATCCTTCTTTATCTTCTTCAGCTTTTAAGCACTGGGGCATCTTGGCCAAATGGTAAGAGTTTTGCAAAGACTGTAACATTTACTTCAAAGAGTAATGACTGTGTTTCTCTGACACAAACACTGTTATTGCAATGTGCTGTGTAATTTAAATACCACAGAAAGTATATGACAACGTGTTTAGTCCTTTTAACACCACTTAATGTTATTCTGCAGGTTACTTTCAGTTAAAGTGTGCTTTAAAGATCAGCTTTAGAAAGGCGTTCCTTAAGTCCCAGTTGACTTTTTTTCATGAAACTTGCTGAAAATTGCAAATCTGTTTAAATATTCATGACAAGTTGTCTTTGTGTTGCTTGCAAATTTGATATTCGTTAGCCATTGTTCAAAATATATAGAGGTTTAATTCATGGTCAGTTATATTTAGTGTTTGGTAAACCTGAATACATGTGCTTAAGTTAACATGCATAAATCTCTTGGGACATTTTCTCACAAATGAGAAAAACAGACATGAGATAAATGCACCAGGAAATGACTATAGGACCCTGTCTGTAAACTCAAAGATAGCAAGACACAGACAGGAATCTTGCTCCCACAAAAACTGAATCAGTAGAGTAGGTTATAATTTTGGCAGTTTTGCACAATTATCACAGTTACTCATCTCAGTTGTGGTCACAGCAAAACCCTTGATAGGTGAAGAAATATCACAGACTATAATTACAAGACTGGTAGTCAGATCTATGACACAAGCATGACTTGAACCTGCCAAGACACGGTTGAGGACTTAAAGATAGCTTGGTTGTCTACACAGCATCATAAACATTTACATTTTTGTCTTGCACAATGTTCCCTCACAAACCTTCACATCAGCTTTTGCTAACTGATTGTTAATATTAATGACTTTTCCCTGCCTGAATTGGTGACTCTAACATGTGTATCACAGTGAAGTCACCATTCACGTAAATTCAGTCATGCAAGACATTCTGTTTCTGACTTCTAGTCTGCTTGATGTAGTTTTTAGGTCGCAGGAGGATAAGTGTCCCGGCCCACAGTGGAACGCCATGTGTCGTACCTGCTGTGAGTACGAGCAGATTGCATGTAAGTGCCCATCTCAGGGAACAAAAGTGGGCTACGCTGTACCCTGCTGTCGAAATGTTCTAGATGAGTGTGACCCCTGCATCCTACACCAGGGTAAGACAGAACACAACTTGAACTTTAGATAACCTGCAAGTGTATTTTTCAACTTGAGCAGTTCAAATTATTTGATTTATATTGCATATAGCCTACATATCTATCTATCTATCTATCTATCTATCTATCTATCTATCTATCTATCTATCTATCTATCTATCTATCTATCTATCTATCTATCTATCTATCTATCTATCTATCTATCTATCTATCTATCTATCTATCTATCTATCTATCTATCTATCTATCTATCTATCTATCTATCTACCTACCTACCTACCTACCTACCTACCTACCTACCTACCTACCTACCTACCTACCTACCTACCTACCTACCTACCTAAGGTTGCAGCATTTTTGACAACTGCAAGACTTGCAACAATGGCACCTGGCAGGCCAAAGATAATTTCTACATCAGAGGCAGGTACTGCACAGCGTGTCGTCAAGGGTGGTCTGGTGGAGACTGTCTCAGTGAGTCTTTCGGTTCTTTCCAGAATCCATTTAATACATTAAGTTAAACTATTGCTTTTTATTGTCACAAATAAATCAATAAATTTAGATACACACTCTACCTGCCAACTTTAGCATGTGGAGAAGTTATACAGAGACCACATGGTCATGTGACTTTAGAGAGTTATCCAATCAACGCCAAATGTGAATGGACACTACAAGTTGGCATAGGAGCAACAGTGGAACTCAGGTAACTACTATAAATGATACAAAGCTGATGAATAATAAATTATAGTTTAAACATTTTCCAATTGAATCAGTTTGAAGAAGCTATTATAATGCAAATATACGCCGATCAGGCATAACATTATGACCATTATGACCACCAACATATTGACAGGTGAAGTGAATAACACTGATCATCTCTTCATCACAGCATCTGTTAGTGGGTGGGATATATTAAGCAGCAAGGGAACATTTTGTCCTCACAATTGATGTGTTAGAAGCAGGAAAAATGGGCAAGTGTAAAGATTTGAGCGAGTTTGACAAGGGCAAAATTGTGATGGCTAGACGACTGGGTCAGAGCATCTGCAGCTCTTGTGGGGTGTTCCCGGTCTGCAGTGGTCAGTATCTATCAAAAGTGGTCCAAGGAAGGAACAGTGAACTGGCGGCAGGGTCATGGGCGGCCAAGGCTCATTGATGCACGTGGGGAGCGAAGGCTGGCCCTTGTGGTCTAATCAAACAGACGAGCTACTGTAGCTCAGATTGCTCAAGAAGTTAATGCTGGTCCTGACAGAAAGGTGTGAGAATACACAGTGCATCGCAGTTTGTTGCTATGGGGCCGCCTAGCCGCAGACCAGTCAGGGTGCCCATGCTGACCCCTGTCCACCGCCGAAAGCGCCAACAGTGTTGCCTGGCATGTGAGCATCAGAACTGGACCACGGAGCAATGGAAGAAGGTGGCCTGGTCTGATGAATCACGTTTTCTTTTACATCATGTGGATGGCTGGATGCATGTGCGTCACTTACCTGGGGAACACATGGCACCAGGATGCACTATAGGAAGAAGGCAAGCCGGCGGAGGCAGTGTGATGCTTTGGGCAATGTTCTGCCGGGAAACCTTGGGTCCTGCCATGTGGATGTTACTTTGACAGATACCACCATCTTTCATGGAAACGGTTTTCCCTGGTGTATGTGGCCTCTTTCAGCAGGATAATGCGCCCTGCCACAAAGAAAAAATGGTTCAGGAATGGTTTGAGGAGCACAACAACGAGTTTGAGGTGTTGGCCTCCAAATTCCCCAGATCTTTATCCAATCGAGCATCTGTGGGATGTGCTGATCAAACAAGTCAGATCCATGGAGGCCAAACCTCGCAACTTACAGGACTTTTAAGGATCTGCTGCTAACACCTTGGTGCCATATACCACAGCACACTTTTAGGGGTCTAGTGGAGTCCATGCCTCAATGGGTCAGGGCAGTTTTGACAGCAAAAGGGGGACCAACGCAATATTAGGAAGGTGGTCATAATTTTATACCTGATTGGTGTATACAGTATGTTTTCTCAATACAGGTTCTCAATGTTCACATGTGTCCAGGTTCTCAATGATTAGCCTGGAATCTGACCATAGTTGTCAATATGACTATGTAGAGGTGCGGGATGGGGACAGTCGGAAGTCGCCTGTGATTGGCAGATACTGTGGGGATGAAAGCCCGTCACTAATCAGAAGCTCTGGAAACTCTCTGCATATTCTTTTTGTGTCAGATGGCTACAATAACTATGATGGATTTTTTGCCACATTCCAAGAAGTCTCAGGTACAAAATATATAGCTATCTGTACACTTTATTTGTTTGTTTGTTTGTTTGTTTGTTTGTTTGTTTGTTTATATTGGAGTGTATTTTATTTGCAGTTCGTTCATTTATAATAATTTGGTTATCAGATCCTGAACAATACAGCTAATTAACTAAATGCAGGCATATGTTTTCTCTCGTTGATGCTTTTTATTGTTTTTGCCGAGTGGGCTTCATGAACCCACACTTAAAGAAAGATTACTTTTCTTAAGTCATCTCAGCAAAAATGCCATGGTTTAATTTTTAATGCTTACATATTTCATCATAACATTTTATTGCTTTTCACAAGGTCAAGCACCACGTCTCTGTACAATGCCCCAGAGGCCTGCACACGGAGATCGCTTCCTGCAGTACAAGGAAGGCGACATCCTCAGCTCGGTTCAGTACCTTTGCTATAAACCGTACAAGCTCAAGGGAGCATCTCAGCGGGCATGTCTTCCCAATGGCACATGGAGTGGAAGCGTTCCTGTATGCATAAAGGGTACGCTGACTCTTATCTAGTTATGACAAGTGCTTTTGGTATTACACCCTTTGAGACTGACAAAGATGCTTACAATCAGAGTCAGGTGTGCCTGTATGCCTGGGAGTCAGGCTTCTTTGAATTTGAGATCATAGAACGTCAGAATGTCTTATTGAGATCTTTCAGCATTTTAAAATGTATGAAAAATATATGTATTTTAAATACATAATATGCTCTAAAAATATGTTTTGTTAGTAGAAAAGGCTGCCGGATCATTACAAAATTCAATGACTTGTTCTACTGTCATTTGATTTACAGAAGTGATCATAAAAGAATGTCCCACTCCACCACAAGTCCACAATGGATACTCAGAGGTTTCAGGCTCTGATGGCAGAATAAAATATGTGGAATATTTCTGCAACAATACGTACATTCTCAGTGGAGACTCGAAAAGAACATGCCAGAAGAATGGGACCTGGAGCGGCAGTCAGCCCCTCTGTGTCAGAGGTACCGTCTCTACTTCAGTTCAAAATATCAATTATAAAATATTTGTTGCTCACACTGTGAAATAGAACACTTAAACTGTTTTACAGCCTGTAGAGAACCTAAAGTTTCAAAACTTGTGCGACAGAAGGTTTTAAAATACCAACCTCCTTCCAGGTAGACATTTTTCATTCCTTTGTAACGGTGTGATATTAAACTCATAAAGTTGTTTTATATAATTCTGGATTCTAATTTTATTCCTTTTAATGGTAGGAAAAGTCCAGTCCACAAGCTGTACTCTGCATCCAGTCAGGGAGGGACTGATGCAGACTTGCTGGGGAAAGTTTTTCCTGCTTTCGGAGATTTGCCACCAACTTTCCATCCTGTGTATACCAGCATAGAATATGAGTGTGTTTCAGCACTTTACAAGCCTTCTGGTAGTGCACGCCGCACATGCCTAAAGACTGGCAAGTGGAGTGGTCGTCATTTCTCCTGTTCACCAGGTGGGGGAAGCACTAACACATTTACAGCATATTTTGGAACCAGATTTTCTATTTACAAATATTTTGTATGTAGGCTACTAATAACCCTAAAATATATATATATATATATATATAAATTGTGCAATAATAAACTTGAATATATAATAATTATAGTGATAACATTTTTATTTTATTTTATGTATACCAAAGTTGCCACTCACTAAATAATCTGATATAATTAGAAGTTAGTGCCAGAACTCACTCAGGAACTCATTCTCTTCCAGTATGTGGTAAATTGCCACCTGCCAGTCCCCAAAATTTAACAGAGATTCACTGGCCATGGCATGCTGCCATATACACCCGTCTGTACAATACCAGTCCTCTTATGGCAAGGACCAAAAGACGAGGGGACACATTTGCGATAGATGAGGAAGAGGAGGGGGAGGAGGAGGAGGATGAGGAAGAATGGGTTAAGAAGGACCAGGGATGGCAGCTTGTCTGCAGCGGGGCTCTGGTGAACCAGAACTGGGTCGTGGTGGCTGCTCATTGTGTGGCGGAGCCTGGACGAACTGAAGCGCTCAGTGCAGATGATCTAAATGTAGTGATGGGAAAACGTTACCGCAGTGACCTCAGAGTAAACAAGAGACTACAGCACATACAAGTAAGAGCTTTCAGACTACACTAAAAACAGTCAAGCCTGTATGTCTTGCAGAAGCTCCTCTAGAAAGTAAAATACTCTATATCAGTGGTTCTCAAACCTGCCCTGGAGTACCACCAGCCCTGACATACAAAACGTGCAGGGCTAGTGGTACTCCAGGACAGGTTTGAGAACCACTGCTCTATATTACCTATGCAATTCAAACATACCCAGTTTAGTTTATCGATTTATTTGTGGGCTAAATGTAATAGTTTACAACAATAAATAACTCCTGACATTAATAGAATGAGATCTTTCCATAAATCAGACAGCATTTCCATATTTTGTGTCTTGAAAGTTCTTGGAAAGCCCAAAGCCATACAGAGGATACTGCAGACTAAATATACGCATTAAAACTCAAGGCACATTGTTATCGATAATCTATGATTAGGCTTTGCTAGGTAGTCTGTAGGATTATTTACTTCTCAAACCGACCAGCCTCTTTCTATGCAAGTCTTTCATCATGTCTGTTCCCACACAGATTGCTCAGATCTTGATCCATCCAAACTACGAGCCACATGTCTTAGACTCCGACCTGGCCATTCTGAAGCTGGTGGACAAAGCTCGAATCAGTGAATATGTGTCCCCTGTTTGCCTTCCGCGTCTGCAGGGTGGCGAGGTCACTGCACAGCAGGCAATCCTCACTGGTTGGCCCGTAACAAGTCAATACAGGGCACACACAGACTCAGAGGCGGTCCGGACCGGTCTGATAGAAATAGCTGATGTGGTGAAGTGCGAAAAACAATATAGTAAACACGGTGTTCCGATCAGTATGACTGACAACATGTTATGTGGACGGCAACATCCACTCAGCCCATCTATGATCTGCCCTTCTGAAACTGGAGGGATCATCCTTTCACCCTCTGCTGACTCCCAACTCACTTTAGGGCTGGAGACTGTTCACCCCAGTGGAGCAGAGGACACTGATTCTCATCATTCTTGGGAAATGTTGGGGCTAGTGAGCTTCGGATATGATCTGCAGGACTGTAATCCAGATCTGTACACCGTCTACACACGGGTAGCTAACTTTAAGAACTGGATTGAAAAGAATATTGCTTAGAGTTCTAGGTCAAATAAGCAATTGTCTGTACAGCATTTAAAGATGATACATTTGCCCTTTGACTTTTCTTTTTCTTTTTTTGGGTGTTCATTGAAGAGAGAAAGTGTGACACTTGGGATTTCACAACTAGTTTATTGCCTTGCATGTGGGTGAGGATATGTTTTTGCATGGTAAAATGAAGAGGAAGCGTTCCAAGTGAATTCAGTCACTGGGTTTGCAGGCCTTAGCTTGTCTTTGGTCTCTCTTCAAGACGTTTCACAACACAATTTGCTCCTACTTTTTACACAGTCAATATACATGTATTTACACTTGTCTTTTGTAAGTTGTCTCGTCTACTAAGATCGGGACAGTGTATTTATTATTCAAAATGATTATAATTAAATGAATTTTGTGGATCACAATGTGGCATTTACTGTTTTTAGTCATTTTAGCAGATAGTTTTATCCAAAGATTACAGAGACAACCCCCTGGGGCAACCTGAGGTTAAGTGTCCTCTTTAAGGACACTGGTTTTGGCTCATGTCTCATTCCTACAGGGATCAAAACAGCAACCTTTCTAGTGATGTCCACTACACCACACTAATGATATATGGTGCTATTATGATGACACGGGGGTTTCTATCAAAATCCTTAGTTTATATTTACAGTATATGTACATTACTGTTCAAAATTTGCCAATTTAAATTTGATTATATTTTAAAAGGTAATTTATTCCTGTGATGGCAATCATTACTCCAGTCTTCAGTGTCACATGATCCTTCAGAAATCATTCTAATATGCTGATTTGATGCTCAAGAAATATATTATCAATGTTGAAAACAGATATGTGGAAACCATGATACATTATTTTTTTTTTTTTTTTTTTAGGATTCTTTGATTAATATAAAGTTTTGATGAATTTAATACAGACTTGCTGAATAAACATATTCATTCTTAAAAAAGAAATAAAATAATAATAATTGCTGCTTTCGCATGCTATCGTAAATTTCATAATTCCCACTTCTGAAGTCGTGAATATTTTGAGGAGATATGTTGGTATTAAATACTGTTTGTGCAACACACACACACACACACACACACACACACACACACACACACACACACACACACACACACACACACACACACACACACACACACACACACACACACACACACACACACACATATATTCTAATATGCTTATTATTTATATTACAATTATTGTAGTGTAATGTAAAATAGAGAAAATGGGTTTTAAATTCAAACACAAAGAGACAAATTAGTAATTTTGTGGCTGGACAAAATAATAATTTTGGTCCCACTTTATATTTGGTGGCCTTAACTACTATGTACTAACATCAAAAAATAAGTACAATGTACTTTATGTGTTCATATTGTATTGCAAAACACTTTTGCTGATATTGAGGTGGGATACAGGTAAAGTTAGGGACAGGTGTGCTGGTAAGGGTAAGTTTAAGGGTAGGGTTAGGTGTAAGGGAAGTGTCAACAGTGTAATTATGAATGTAATTACAGAAATTAATTACAGATGTAATTACATGCAGGTCATATTTAAAATGTTAGTACAATGTAAAAACGTGTATGTACACAATAAATGCATTGTATCAAACGATTAATTAAAATGTTAGTACATAGTAGTTAAGGCCACCTAATATAAAGTGGGTCCATAATTTCCATTTGTAATGCCATGGTTTACCCTCTAGGTGCATGTATGGCTTAATAATAAATATATATGTATCTAGTAGTCTGGTTGCTCATGAGTATTACAGGTCATAACTGCTTGCTTATTTTTAGGTTTTGCATTTGAATAAATATTTAGACATGATCAAACACTAGATTTCTTTTTTTAAATATGAAATTTAAGAAAGTTAATAACTTACATTCTAATATTTAAAAAAATAAAACTCTTATAAGCACACACAAGTGAATAATAAGGAATGCAGGCAAATATTAAATTTAACCTAAGAAAAGTAGAAAAATAGTGAAAAAAAAGGCAAACTGCATTCAACAAAAGATTTTTTCCCTTATGTACAGTAGGCTATATACATATGAATTGATACTGAATCAAGATTGAAATCGATATTTCTATCAATACCGTCCTCCAAAAAGAGAAAATATCCAGTGAGCGGCAAATGGTCAGAGGTGAATGGCCAGACTTGCTCGATCTGATTGAAAGGCAACAGTAGTTCTAATAAACACTCGTTACAACCAGTATAGAGCATCTTTAAACGCATAACACGTCCAACTTTGAAGTAGACGGGCCACAGCAGCAGCAGACACACCGGTGCCAATCCTGTCAGCTAAGAACAGAAAACTGAGGCAACAATTTGCTCGCCAAAACTGGACAATAGAAGATTAGAAAAATGTTGCCTGGTCTGATGAGTCTTGATTTCTGCTGCAATATTCAGATGGTACTGTCATAATTTGGCGTAAACAACATTAAAGCATGGATCCATCCTGCCTTGTATCAACAGTTCATGCTAGTGGTGATGGTGTGGGCTGTGGGGGATATTTTCTTGGTGCACTTTGAGCCCCTGTAAGTTTATCCTTAATCAAAAAAAAAAAAAACAAACAGAAAAGGTCAAGAAAGCGGATAAAGCGACCTAGTCTCATTGTAAATACTGTCCTCTCTGTCCCCACATGGTATGAGGGACTACACGGCTTACGTGGGACATTGGGAAGGTATGTAGACTGACGGCAGAAGGTCTGGACTCTATCACAGCTTTCATTGGCCAAGGACCAGCCAAGAGGACGTTTGACTGACATTGCGGACATCCTGTAGAATTCAACCAATCAGATGACGACTTTGAAACGCCTCTGTTCTCATGCACTGCTAATTGTCTGATTTGATTAGATAGTGCCTGTGCTCATGAGAAGCCCCTGCCTGTGTATGTCATGCTAGGCCAGAGTCTGCACACAGCTGAGAGGTCATCGCAGATCAAGATTGTATTTCCCTAAAATAATAAATAATGCAAAGTTTAGGTCATTATGTTCCATAGAAATAACCAAGCAGTCTGTATAAATGTACAAACCCGATTCCAAAAAAGTTGGGACACTGTACAAATTGTGAATAAAAAAGGAATGCAATAATTTACAAATCTCATAAACTTATATTTTATTCACAATAGAATATAGATAACATATAAAATGTTGAAAGTGAGACATTTTGAAATGTCATGCCAAATATTGGCTCATTTTGGATTTCATGAGAGCTACACATTCCAAAAAAGTTGGGACAGGTAGCAATAAGAGGCCGGAAAAGTTAAATGTACATATAAGGAACAGCTGGAGGACGTCTGGGGACTGAGGAGACAAGTTGCTCAAGTTTAGGAATAGGAATGTTGTCCCATTCTTGTCTAATACAGGCTTCTAGTTGCTCAACTGTCTTAGGTCTTCTTTGTCGCATCTTCCTCTTTATGATGCGCCAAATGTTTTCTATGGGTGAAAGATCTGGACTGCAGGCTGGCCATTTCTCTTCGATTCCGGCCTCTTATTGCTACCTGTCCCAACTTTTTTGGAATGTGTAGCTCTCATGAAATCCAAAATGAGCCAATATTTGGCATGACATTTCGAATTTTGCTCTGGTCATATATGCAAATAATCACACATACAACCAAAAAACTTGCTTCGTTATCAGAGTTAGGATCTCTTTTACAGATTTTGCATGAATCTATTTTGCATAAAGAAATAGACTTTACAGAGTGCTTGACTCTTGCATTGTCAATACGAGAGAGAGTGAGCGAGCGAGTGAGAGAGAGAGAGAGAGAGAGAGAGAGAGAGAGAGAGTGTGTGTGTGTGTGTGTGTGTGTGTGTTATGTATGCACAGAATCTGTTGGATGTTAATAATGAAAAGGGGTTATAACATTGGGCAAGTTTAGGCAGAGTTGTATATTTATGTCGATGGTTTCTAGGTTTGTCTGTTTATCTAACATCTAAAGTAAGAGTGATATTCTGCTTCATACAAAGATTCAACTTGAAAGTCATTCTCCTTTGAAAATGTGTGCTTCAGTTGACTCATACTTAGTAAATAGTCTGTAAATGCATTTGCTAAGAATTGTGAAAAGTGTGTTAAAGCCTTCCTCTCAGTAATGACAAACATTGCAGAATTTATTTACACTGACTAAGCATCACATGTGAAACTATTGCATTGTGGGAGTGGTCACAATTCAATCCTACAAAAATTTTTTTAAGCTGCAAGACTTAATAAATTAAGACATATAAATTAAATCTGGTCTCAAAGTAAGATTATTAATAACAATTAATAACAATAAAATAATTTACAAAGAACAGTTTGTGCATAAGGCACTTTAGGCAATGCTCAAAATTTCTCCAATTATGGATGATGTTATAAATATTATTGTAATGTATTAATACATGTGTTTTTTTCACCTTTTTTTTTTTTTTTTTTTTTTTGTCTGGTTATATCCTGCCCCTGCAAGCCCGTGAGTTGTGTTCATTCATCTCCATTTTCGCCCACATCTCAAAAGCCATTTAACAACCGCAAGTCCCAACCCTACATTTTTTTATTCTTTGATTATCATTTACACCAACATACACACCACAATATATGGAAAAAAAAAATATTTGTCACGGCTTCAGTTTCAAAATAGTCCACAAAAATGTTGAACATTTTTATATCAGTAGTATTCGGAGAAGCATAGCATATCCAGGGGTGCCATAATTGGGGGGAAGATTATGACGATTATAAGGGCCCTGGTCAGAAAGGGGGCCTATTCCTCTGCACCCAATGGCCCCAAAAGAGAAAAACACCAGACGACCCAGAAACCCCAGCTGTGCCCCTGAGCATATCACTGCCTGACACATAGGCTGTGCCTGAAAGCTTTGGTGGATGCATTCCAAGGTAGGAAAGCATCAAGGCATGTCCGAATCCAATGTTAGCTTCACTTCCTGTCTCCTGAGATACCTTCATCTGACCGATTTTTGAAGACAGCATAAATGTATCCTTCACTGCCTTTAAAATCCCACAATCCTGTGCTTTCCGTTCTGTGACAATTAAGCTAAAAAATAAAGATGGCGTCTAAAAGTTGCAGTTGCTGGTTAGTTTCTGTGTAAATTTACCAACGTTTTCCATTTGTGATGTCACTTTTAGCGAGAAATTACTATTGTACTAATTAAATATTTGATCACCAAAGCTCTCTCTATTGTGCTGTAGATCATTAAACTGTTATGCTGCTTCGGAAGTCTGTCTGAAATAAGTTTTGTAAGATACCTTTATGTGCAAATGCTGCCTGCAAAGGCATTGCCTGATAAGGCAGTGTGGCAACAAGTCATCTGCCTAGGTTTTCGGATGCAGCCATAATACTCCTGCACACACCCATATACTCCTGTAGCACTTGTTTAGCTTTGTGCTCCTGTTTTTTTTTTTTTTTTTTTTAATAACATGTTTGGTTTGTTCAATGATGTAAATTTATCTTGTAATTTACTTTGTGATTCATTCTCACTGATGCATGATGCAGCAACACAGACCACTGACCTCAATGACGCTGTCAAGGCTGGTACAGGCCTGTCTGTGTTTCTTATGTGATCCACCATTTGCTCACCTGTTGGTAAGTGTGAAAAGGAGGCGCATCTGATCTGGAAAGCTTTATATAAATTATCTTGAACTTTAATTTTAAGGTGGGTTCTGCATGTTTTGTTATACACTGCCCGGCCCAAAAAAAAAAAAAAAAAAAAAAAAAGTTGTTATTTGGATTTAAATAAGCAAATGCTTAAAAGTCTCTGATTGGATCATTATTGCAGTGGAAATCTGTTGCCGAATAAAGTTCATTCTGATTCTGATGATACTGGGCATCCCTGGGAGTTGTTCTGTTTTTCACACTCTTCTGTGATGTTCTGTTCCTAGCATGTTATATGTTATATATTGATGTTCTTCTAATACAATTGGAGTATGAAGCTTTATATTTCTAAAACACTCATGTAGGAAGACACATTCTGGCCATGAATTGAATTATATTAAAAATTTGCAAAATTTGATCTTGTATTGACGATGCAAGAGTCCAGCACTCTGTTAAGACTTTCAATGAATATATGTTCTGGACTCAGAGGTGCCAATTCCAAAAATAAAATTATTTGTCATGCTCTCTCACCACCATTCTTTCACAATGTGAGTCTGATGAAACTTGATATTGTCATCCTGGAATATGGCAATGATGTGTCTTCCTACCCTGGTTTAAGAAATTAAAAGCTAAACACCCCATTAATTATGGTTAGAAGAACTGTTGCCAAATGTATAACATGCTAGAAACATAATAATAACTGCAATAATGATCCAGTCTCTTCAGCATTTGCCTATTTAAATCCAAACTGTGACTTTTTTTTTGACTCGGGCAGTGTACCTTAGGTCAAATATCCACATCAGGTGGACAGACATCACATGTGATGCACCACATGCTTACCTAATCAAGCTACATGACCCTTGGGAACCATAGTAATTGTAGTTAACCTTTACTGTTTGGCAGTGCCATTTTGTCACTTCAAAGAACAAATTCAGGGGAAATCTGATTTTGGCAATAGATAATTTGTTAATCATGTTCAATATCATTTTCAGGTTCCTAGATTGCAGGCCAACTCAAGACCACATAATCAGTGTCATTGTAAAGCCTTAGATTTCCAATGCAATGACATGTATGTGAATGCAAAATGTATGTATAAAATAATACATGCACGAGAGGCTTTAAAGAGATAGTTTGTGTACATGCAGTACTTTCACCTGAGAATGTGTGTGTGTGTGAACCATGTCTATGTATGAGGGATTAGAGAGGTTTGGAACAGATTAGTTAATTATAGACACCTGTCTGCTAAGCATGGAGACTGGAGTCAGGTGGATGAGCTTGAAGAGTGTGCTGGACAGCATTCAGCGTGGTGTAGCACAGGTGGGGGGCAGACAGCAGATGTGAGACCATGTGCCTGTGCACATTCCTTGCATGTGGCCACACTCCAGCCTCTCCACTTGCACAAAATGAGTGGGACAGTAGCTAACCTGCAGATTCAAAAATAGACAGATAAAGCAGTATACGTATATGTTTACCAAGGACAACTTTTTGATGTCCTCTGTGTTTAGTCATCCTTTTGCCACTCACCAAAAGGCAGGCCAGTTTTTGAGTATTTATACGAATATTTATAAAAGCAGAAGGTTGAGTTTTTTTATGTAATTAAATGGAGATCTTAGTGATTTTAAACCTCAAATATCACTGAGAAGGCCTCTGTTATCATGCACTACTAATTGTTTGATTTGATTAGATGAATCTGATAGCTTCTGTGCTTAGAGATCATGAGAATCCCCTGCTTATTTCTGTCATGCTAGGCCACAGTCTGCACGTAAGTGAGAGGTCATCGCAGGTCAAGATTGTGAGTCTGTATACATGCAAAGAGTCTGTATACATGTATAACATGGTTTTTACCCTGTACAAATAATCACATATACAACCAATTCACTTTTCAGTATCAGAGTTAGGATCTTGTTTGCAGATTTTGCATGAATCTATTTAGCAAATGTTGACAGCTTGCCTGAATCTGTATTTCTGCCATGCATCACTCTTTGATTCCGTTCATTCATTTCAGAGCTCATTAGAGAAGATCAGACCTTGGGAGTGAGATGGAGGGGTTGAAACAATGAGAGAGAGGACGAGGAGTATCAAGCATATTAGCTGCTACTTACGCATAATCTGGGTGCTAGACTCCTCCTTCACGTTGCCCCACGGAGCCCAGAGCAGCACCTTTTCGCCCATTTCACTAGTACTAATGGTGGGATAAGATCAATTCAAAGACAGAGGATTGTGCGTGGAATCTCCTATCTGTCAATTTGATTGATCTTGCAAGGAAGAGTTGCTGATTGCATCAGAGCAATTACTTATTGTACTGCTGTCCACCTGGCGCTTGGAGTTTTTGATTGACATTTCTAATGACCTGGACCGGATTCCCTGATGGATAAACTGTAGATTGACAGTGTTTCATTCAAAGCCATTTGTATTGCCCATGGCTGTCTAGCCAACTGCTGTGAAACTCTTCCTTTTTAGTAACTGCACTACAACAGGTAAGATGGATGATGAAAAGCCTCTCGGGATCATCTTGCTTGTCCTTGCAATGTTATTTTTATTTTGCACCTTTTGAATAGCGTTAACCTGATGAATGATTTTGAGCTTTATGGTTAGATTTGGTCTGCAAAGCTTTTATTTTGCTTAACTATGTAGGACTATGTAGGGGTTTCCAGCTAATTAAAATTAGAAATTACGTTCAAGTCTGTGCGAAATACATGTACAATATATGCCTTTAATATTGTTGCTTCACCTGATTGATTGCCTTAAATGAACTGATTTCTGAAAATATCTAAATGACAAGCACTTCATCTGAAAATCAAATTTTTTTTGTCGCACACCTCAGACTTCATGTCAGTGAGATGGAACTAATGTTTTTATGTTTTACTTTTATTTATATATATTTTATATATAGTATATATTTTTTATGTTATAGGATGAATTTAAAGTTTTAATGCTATTCTCAGAGCTTATAATTATCAATCAAATCGTTTGGAATTGTATTGATTAATTTAAAGGAGTCAAATGCTATTATTTCCAGTGTGAAACCAAAACACTCATTCCCACCTTGACTTTTGCTACATACTCTCAACTGTTGTGCAACGCAATTACTGCTGTGCTCGAATGGCTAAAATTAACCAATTGCCCAGGCTTTTATCTCATTAGGACTGGAGCTGTGTGTATCAGACAGTCTTTTATTTCCTTGGCATCATTTGGCTTTTTAATCTTGTTCAGATGAGCCAGAGTCCAGCTACTTTAAGAGTTCACAATGTACACAAACAGTAGAAGACATTTTATGTCATTAAGGTAGCTTTATGTGTTTCTTTTCTGATTTGGTAGTTCATTTTGTTGCATGCATATAAATAATTCTCTTTCCATGCAGGCAATGATAATTGAATAGTACTGGTCCAAAAGATGGCCTTTGAGATACATATAGGCCTATCAATGCTCATCCTGTTGCACTATTGCAACAGAAAAACATCCAACTTGGCCATCATAACACATAGGCTGTTGCAATGTTGCATGCATGTGCTTAATTACTGCAAGCCTATGGTTATGTAACCAAACAAGGTTATCTCTGTTGGAGAGGAGGGCTGACTTCTAAGAACCTTTTAATCCAGACCAGAGTAAAGCTAAACAACTCTCGTGTCATGTGACACGACATGACCACCTGTAGTAGTTGGTAAACAGCTGGTAGACAAAAGTAAAGGTGATGAAACACACTCTCAGAAAAAAGGTACAAAAGCTGGGGTGGTACCCTTTTAAAAGGTACACCTTTGTAGCCAAAGAGTGCATTTTATTACCTCAATACCTCATATTGGTACCAAAAGTGTTCATATTAGTACCTAAATGGTACATATCAGATCCTTTTTAAAGGGTACCATCCCAGTGACAGCTTTTGTACCATTTTTTTCTGAGGGTGCAGTGACCCTGAAGAACTCAGAAGACCTAGTATGTGATACTGTCACATTCCTCAAACTTCCAAAATCAGTGAAAAGGGTCATTACAATAAAACTAACACAATATTATAGTGCAGTACTTAGAGAAATCCACAAAAGTAATTGTCCAAAATATGTCATTTTTTTAAAAATTGCATTTTATTAGTGTGGTTACGGTTTTATATCAAAAGTTACCTGGACAGATAACATTATATTTGTATTTGCATTCCACCCCATGGTTCATGGACATTGATTGCATCTGTACAATACGTGCAGATGTAAGATGTACAAAATGAAATGTAAGATATGAACACAAGATGGATTACACAGCATTGCAGCACATGCCATACACAAACATATCTTTGTCCTACAAACTAACTCCAACAACAGTTTGTACAATGAATAAATTTATCTTCAAGTGATAATTTTCTGAAGGACGTGATTTCACATGCGTAGCTCATACTGTAATCTAGAGATCCTTGATTAGATCATTTATATTGACATACTTTACTGTCTGCTCCACTTCTTCCATCTACCAGTGCCAAAAAAAAATGCAGAAGCAAGTGGAGATCAGAATGCATGAGAATCATTTGGACCCTCCTACACCACCTGAAGAGTCCATGTGTGGAGGCTTCTGTGACAAACTCATGAAGAACCTGCTACTTATGCTCACAATCCTTGGCAAGTTACTTTAGCATTTTTGCTACTTTAGCAATTTGCTAATGAAAGAACTCTTGTTACTGTTTGTGGTAAAATATGAATGAATATGATAAGCTTTTACATGCAATATGGCACTGCAAACACAATGAAGCTATCCTTAACCCCAAGTTTATTTCCCCAGGTATGCCATGCCTTAAGGAGTTTTTTTTTTCTTTTTTTCACATGTGCAAAATGAATGAATTGCAGCCATTCATTTATTAGACTTAATTTGAAGTCTAAGTCTTAATTTTTAATTAAAGCACTATGCTAAAACACTATTGCTCCATGAATACTCAGACAATGTTTAATAGATTTCAACTAACACATGTATATGTAGCAGTTCATTGTCAGTCAGTAGTTCTGTTTGTCTTCCAGTAGTAATATGTATAGACATCCTTAAAACATGATGCATTCTTAAATTTATCTTAAAAATATATCAAATAAATCAAGCCTGATTAAGAAAAAAAAATTGTAATGCAGGCCTCTAGACCTTATTCACAGTAGCGCCGCCTTTGTTATTTAATGTGTTTTTGAATTGTTCTGCTGAAACACTGCAAAAATAACTTTCCAAGAAATTGCAGTAGATTAAAAAACCCAGCTAGTATGAACAGTGGAAAACTTAAAGTGATCTAGAAGCTTTATACAGCTTTATACAGCTTTTTACAGCGGATGAAATTGAAAAGCAAGTCTATCCCTCACAGCCTCACTTTCATACCTGTTGTGGCGCTGCTCTGAATAAGGTCTATTGATTTGAGGCCTTTGTTCCACTTGTATCCTTGTTTAGGGCCAGACATATTTCATCACTTACTATGTGGTTTGTAGCATGTGCACCAGAATAAACAGACCAAAGTGTGTTAATTAAGGATCATAGACACCATTGTACTGTAACTGTATACAGCGACACAGAACTTTGCCTTGGTTTGTGTTTATTTGTTGTTTGCAGTGGTTAATATACACTCACCTAAAGGATTATTAGGAACACCTGTTCAATTTCTCATTAATGCAATTATCTAATCAACCAGTCACATGGCAGTTGCTTCAATGCATTTAGGGGTGTGGTCCTGGTCAAGACAATCTCCTGAACTCCAAACTGAATGTCAGAATGGGAAAGAAAGGTGATTTAAGCAATTTTGAGCATGGCATGGCTGTTGGTGCCAGACGGGCCGGTCTGAGTATTTCATAATCTGCTCAATTAATGGGATTTTCACGCACAACCATTTCTAGGGTTTACAAAGAATGGTGTGAAAAAGGAAAAACATCCAGTATGCGGCAGTCCTGTGGGCGAAAATGCTTTGTTGATGCTAAAGGTCAGAGGAGAATGGGCCAACTTATTCAAGCTGATAGAAGAGCAAATTTGACTGAAATAACCACTCGTTACAACCGAGGTATGCAGCAAAGCATTTGTGAAGCCACAACACGCACAACCTTGAGGCGGATGGGCTACAGCAGCAGAAGACCCCACCGGGTACCACTCATCTCCACTACAAATAGGAAAAAGAGGCTACAATTTGCACAAGCTCACCAAAATTGGACAGTTGAAGACTGGAAAAATGTTGCCTGGTCTGATGAGTCTCGATTTCTGTTGAGATATTGAGATGATAGATTCAGAATTTGGCGTAAACAGAATGAGAACATGGATCCATCATGCCTTGTTACCACTGTGCAGGCTGGTGGTGGTGGTGTAATGGTGTGGGGGATGTTTTCTTGGCACACTTTAGGCCCCTTAGTGCCAATTGGGCATCGTTTAAATGCCACGGCCTACCTGAGCATTGTTTCTAATGTACCCATGTACCCATTCTCTGATGGCTATTTCCAGCAGGATAATGCACCATGTCACAAAGCTCGAATCATTTCAAATTGGTTTCTTGAACATGACAATGAGTTCACTGTACTAAAATGGCCCCCACAGTCACCAGATCTCAACCCAATAGAGCATCTTTGGGATGTGGTGGAATGGGAGCTTCGTGCCCTGGATGTGCATCCCACAAATCTCCATCAACTGCAAGATGCTATCCTATCAATATGGGCCAACATTTCTAAAGAATGCTTTCAGCACCTTGTTGAATCAATGCCACGTAGAATTAAGACAGTTCTGAAGGTGAAAGGGGGTCAAACACAGTATTAGTATGGTGTTCCTAATAATCCTTTAGGTCAGTGTATGCCTAGAGGAGGACATTCATGCTGTTTAATCCCACTCTTAAACTAATATATATATATTAGCTAAACACCTCCAAAAAAAATTTTCCAGAGCTGTATATATATATATATATATATATATATATATATATATATATATATATATATATATATATATATATATATATATATATATATATACAGCTCTGGAAAAAATTATGAGACCACTTAATATTGAGAAATTTTCAATTTATTTTCAGTTTCAATTTACAATTTACTTTCTGAGCTTTAAAAGTGTTTACATTCATGTATCAACACACAATAATATAGTTCAAATTGCTGAGTGGGTTAGAGAAATGTCTTATTCACTGGTACTTCACAAAATGTTCAATAAGCCTATTATTTCTCAATGATATGTCTACTTTCTGTACCCTGATGTTCTCTGTGGTTCTCTGTGTCTATCTCAGGTGTGATCATAGGTTCAGTAGCTGGTATGCTACTGCGGTGCGCATCACCACTCCCCGCTGATGTCATTATGGTCATTGCATTCCCAGGTGACGTTCTCATGAGGATGTTAAAAATGGTGATTTTGCCTCTGATCATCTCAAGTTTGATCACAGGTACTGTTATACACTTTGCTAAACACCTCCAACAGTGCTATCAATGCAAAAAAACAAAACAAAACAAAACAAAAATTATTTGTATGCTGGTAAATATAGCTGCATCAGCAATGCGATATTCATATATTGACCATTGATATATGTATTTCAAAACAACATATACATCAGTCACAGAAATAGTTTATAGTTTACTTTGGAGTCAAAGTTATAATCACAATGTTAGAGCTGTTATAATAGCTTTTATAATTTTACATGTGGAATAGCTACAGAAATAGTGAATTTGTAATGGCTGTCAATATTTTTTTTTTTTTTTTTTTGTCCTTTCAACTATTTCTTTGTAATTCAGTACACAATTAAAAATATTAAATTGAGGGTGGATCAGTTTCAGTGGTACATGAGCAGAACATGTTTAAACATGTCATTCAAAATTCAAAACATTCTAAATGTATTACTCATTCACTAATCACAGCAATAATTATGAAACTTAATCAGAGAAACTTTTGCTTGTAACTTTTAGTAATGCTGCCTTGTGAAAATACAACTATTGTGAGTAGCAGTTTTTTGTTCTTTTTTTAGGATTAGCAGGGTTGGATGCCAAGTCCAGTGGTCGTTTGGGCACAAGGGCCATGGTGTACTACATGTCTACAACCATCATCGCAGCTGTGCTGGGGGTGATCTTGGTGCTCCTCATCCACCCCGGTAACCCCAAACTGAAGGCAAACCTGGGTGAAGGGAAAAAGAATGATGAAGTGTCCAGTTTAGATGCCCTCTTTGATCTCATCAGAAATCTGTTTCCGGAAAATCTTGTTCAGGCTTGTTTCCAGCAGGTGTGTGCGTCCAATATCGTGTGTGCGCTTTTGATATCATATCATTTCATTCATGTAATACTTTATTTCTGTAAATCTCTTATCTCATTAGTCTTTCATTATTATACAGTGACTTAATTATTAATATTAAACAGTTCTTCAATCTCTTTATGTAGATCCAGACTGTTACTAACAAAGTAGAAGTAGCTCCTCCTCCAGTTCCAAATCGGTTTGGACGAAATGCTACCAAGGGTGCAGCAAAATATGTGATCAAGAAGTCTCTTCAATTCAAGAGCGGCATGAATGTGTTAGGTATTAGATGGCTTTGATTCCATGATATATGAATGAAAATGTAATTTACATTACATTTATATATACAAGTACTTCTCATTAACATGGTGGCATTGTGTATTTCTCTAGGTCTTATTGGGTTCTTTGTGGCATTCGGCATTTGTATGGGAAAGATGGGAGAAAGGGCCAAGCTGATGCTCGAGTTCTTCAACGTTCTCAATGAGATCGTTATGAAGCTTGTCGGCATGATCATGTGGTCAGCTTTTATGATTATTAATGAGTAAAGTTTACATGATGTCCATTTTCTACCTTATACAGTCTATTTATTAAAAATATTAATAAATATATATATATAAAATATTAAAAATGCTGGGTTAAAAACAACCCAAGTTGGGTTGAAAATGGACTAACCCAGCGATTGGGTTGTTTTAACCCAGTAAATGGGTTATTTTAACCCAGCGGTTGGGTTAAATGTTTGCTTAAAACAACCCAATCGCTGGGTTAGTTCATTTTCAACCCAACTTGGGTTGTTTTTAACCCAGCATTTTTTAGACTGTGCCTTTCGAATGCTTGGGGTTAATAAGATTTATTCATATTTTTGAAAGAAGTCTCTTATGCTTACCAAGGCTGCATTTATTTGATAAAAAAATACAAAAAAAAAAAAAAATTAAACAACACATTTTAAAACTGTTGAATATTTAAATATATATTTTAAAATGTAATTTATTCCTGTGATGGCAAAGCACATTTTCAGCATCATTACTCCAGTCTTCAGTGTCACATGATCCAAATCATTCTAATCTGATTTCGCTGCTCAAGAAACATTCTTATTATTATTAATGTCAAAAACATTTGTGTGCTGCTTAATATTTTTGTGGAAACTGTGATGCATTTTTTCAGGACTTTTTAATGAATGGAACGTTCAAAAGAACAGCATTTATTTGAAACAGAAGTCTTTTGTAATATTGTAAATGTCTTCACTGTCACTTTTGTTCAATAGTGCTGGTAATTTAATTGTAATTTAATGCGTCCTTGCTGAATAAAAGTATTCATTTATTTTCAAGAAATCTTACTAACTGTAAATGTTTGAACAGTAGTGTTAATGAGGGTGATTTTAGCCTTTAACTGTATTGAACTGACTTTATGTCTTTTTATTTCCTGTCATTCAATTACTGATTAATCTGTTGGTTGTGTCTCTGTCCTGTAACAGGTATTCCCCCGTTGGTATTGCGTGTCTGATCTGTGGGAAGATTATTTCAATTAATGACCTGGAGATGGTGGCCAGGCAACTTGGAATGTACATGGTCACTGTCATCGTTGGACTTATCATTCACGGAGCCATTTTCCTTCCCTTAATATATTTTGTTATTGTTCGGAAAAACCCATATACATTCTTCATGGGCATTTTCCAGGCTTGGGTCACTGCTTTAGGAACAGCTTCTAGGTAAATTATATAACTTTTCCTCTAATTTAGACATCAAGTTAAAGAGAGGGAAGGCTGTTCAGAAGTTAACAAAAATCTGAAATCTTGATATGCCTCTTTTGTAGTGCTGGGACATTACCTGTCACTTTCCGCTGTCTTGAGGAAAATCTGGGCATTGACAAGAGAGTCACTCGATTTGTATTACCTGTTGGAGCAACGATCAACATGGACGGCACAGCACTTTACGAGGCTGTAGCGGCCATCTTTATTGCCCAGATGAATGGAATAGAACTTGATCCTGGTCAGATCGTGACAGTCAGGTAAGACCAAATGTCTAGACACAGAAATGCATGTAAATATGTGATTTACACTAAGTGGACAGCACCTAGTGATTCGCTGGTGGCTACATTTTCTCATCCTCATGCTGTTCAAAACCTGTTTACTGCCTTTTGTCTGTGGAATAAAAACAGAAGATTCTTGCCATACAACTTCACAGTGATCATGCCAAAAAGCATTATAAAGGTATTATAAAGGCCCATTGTAAAAGCATTATAAAGGTCCATATGAATTGTGCACTATGTTACTTATATTCCTGGTTACATTTAGATCATTGAGTCGGGAATTAATAAAACAATCTGATTTGTGAATCCAAGCAACTTTCTCACTGAAAAGAATCAGCTCAAAATAGTGATTTCCTTTATGAATTGGACTGATCTGGTTCTCGAGAACTCTTTGACTCAGCGGATCTTGTAATAGCCCTTAAGGGATAGTTCACTGGAAAATGAAAATTCTGTCATCATTCACTCACCCTGCTGTTGTTCCCAACCTGTATAAATTTCTTCCTTCTGCTGAACACAAAAGAAGATATTGACTGGCATAGTATTTTTTTATATGGCAGTCAATGAGGTCCATAAACTGTTTGGTCTCCGGCATTCTTCAAAATATCTTCTTTTAACAGCCCATTAGTGAGGATGATTTTCGGTAAATGAAGACTTAAACTTCATTGTGCTTGTCATATAAAGCTGCCATATGGTTTCAGAAGGCTTGGGAATATACTGTAATATAATTTATAGCTTTATAGATGTGGTCACTATGACCTGTTGCTATATGAACAATAGCTGTTTGAAGTTTCTTTGAAAGTTCTCTCGAGTTCCACAGAAGAAAAAAAAATTGAGTATGAGTTTGGGTTGACATGAAGGTGAATAAATTGTTCCTTTAATGGTCAGCACAACTACGTAATAATTACTTAATAACTACTTAATAAAACTACTTATCAAATTTTGATAAAATCACATTATACTGTAAATTTTTCAAGGAGAGAAGGAGAGCCAATTGATGTATTATTCTTAAAGTTTGCAACTAATCGAATGAAAAATGTATGTTTTGTTTGTAGCCTTACAGCGACACTCGCTAGCGTAGGAGCAGCCAGTATTCCCAGTGCTGGTCTGGTGACGATGCTTCTGATCTTGACAGCTGTGGGACTACCAACTCAAGACATCAGTTTACTGGTAGCAGTCGACTGGTTACTGTAAGTTACATCAATCTCTCTCTGCTGATTTAGTGGTAAACACATTTTAGTTCAATCAAAAGTGATCTCCAGTTTTAGATTTTGTGTTAGAGCAAATCTCTTTTGTCTAACCACTTGCTTTGCATGTTGATACAAGCCCTAATGGCATTTGGAATCGTTTAGCCTTGAGAGATGTGGTACCTTTCTTTGTTTCCTCCTGCTTTTATCAAACAGGGACCGCTTTCGAACATCAGTCAATGTCGTTGGTGACTCATACGGCGCGGGAATCGTGTACCACCTCTCCAAAGATGAGCTTGACCTATTTGATGCGCAGCAAAGGCCAGATGACTTTGAGATGGCCAAGACACAATCCTTTTATGAGAATAACACTAACCACGGTGTATATGCATCTCACAACTCCTATCAGCCGGTCCAAATAGATGACTGCAAGGTACATTTCACTCTCACAGACATAGAAACCTGTATGTAGTTGCTTTTATTTCTTTCCCCAACATTGTATGTATCATTGTGATTTCTTTTCTTTTTTATTACTTTTGTATTTCTTTGATCATTCCTGATGTGAATTTCATAAGAAATGAAGCAAAATAATGGAATAAATAAATATGGTTTATTTATTTGTTCTTTACTTGGTGAAATAGCAGTTTTTGTAAATCCATATCAGTATTTGGACATGATACATTTTGGCAAAATTGTACTAATGCCAAGTTGCCTTTGGCTGTTCTCAACTAAAAATGAAAGTGATACAAAGCAGTGCACAAACTCGTTTTTACCATCTACATTTTGAGACGACAAAGGCTGCTATTTCATTCTTTCAAGCTCAATGTTTTTAAGCTTGACAGAAAATTGTTTTCCATCAGTGAGAAAACTGCAGTGTTTGCCTCTTTTTCACTGCACTTGAGTAGACATTTTGACCCTGTGTTTCAAAAATGCATAGGTCTGTGTGGTACTGTAGCACGCGTGACACTTTTCACAACCCCTTTTAGAAGATTAGCTTTGGGCAGAGATTCACTGCAATTAGGAAAAAATGCTAAGTTTATACATACAAAATATAATGATTCAAATGATTTTCTCTATCTGTATTCAGTCTTTCAGCATTCTGTAAGGAATCCCGCTGCAGCTAATTATTATCTGTCTTGTGGTGGGTACATTTCTGTAAATTTGGATTAAATTATACTGTTAAAATATCAGACTCTCTGCTCCAAACCATAAACAGTTTAGTTAGCACCGGTTAATGCATTTTGACTGTGCCTTGGTCCAACAGTTAGTTGTCCCTGATAATTGCTTTCAGGTAACCTTGGCCTCAAATGGTTCCCCTGCGGAGTTCTCCCTTGTTGAGGAGGAACCATGGATACGCGAGTAACACAGCACACAGATCCAGCTCCGCCTTATCCTGAGTCCCGCAAGCTTATCCTTTCTGGTGAAAACCAAATGCTAATTTTTATACATATAAACAGTCAGAAGTTACCACAAAACTTTTCACATGCACAAGCACTGACTTTTGTATGACAATCTGAGTTCACTTTATGCACAAAGGGAAAAGAATGTAGCTCGCAAGTAGCTGGTGCTCGTAGTGGTTCAGCTGGTTCAGCCTCATACATTATTGTTCACACTCAAGGATTATGATAGTTGTAATTCTAGGTCTTGGGTTTGACGATCGATCTGAAACCTGCTGCCTTAAGGCTACCGCATAGAAGGATCACAATGGCTTGTCCAGCATGGGACCCTAGAGCACTACTAGTGGCAGGAGGAGAGAAGTACAGTTTGTTTGCTGAAGATACCTTTGACTGGCTTGGCTTAGATGGATTAACCCTTGGTGGCGGCACTACAGATCAGCCTCTTATAAGAGCTTACCAATGTACTTAGAGGTTCTGAAATAGTGGTTTGCCTCCAAATGCTGCCACTTATTTTTAGATGCCACCCGACGTAAATGCCACGTCAGCAATTACAGAGCGATTAGACATAAAGTATGACATTGAGTTGATTGGCGTTATCTGAAAGGAATGTTGGCTTTAATATCCTACATAAGAAGAAAGACGTTTTCATTCAGATATATTTATGAGTGTCCATGCGTGTTTTTTGTTTGAGGGAAGGGACTTGCATGTTTGTAGGTTTTGTACGTATCTGTGTGCTTTGTTAAGTTGTTGATTTATTTATGTATTTATTTGCTAAGTTGCAATCTTGCCTTGAAGACATCAACTGCAAACGGTGCAGACAGAAGACTTTATGACATTAATATCAAATGCAATTCCATTTCCTAGGATCATAGATCAATAATAGTGTTTGATTCTCTGAGGAGCCTCCTTGGATACTCAGATATTAAGTCCAGTTGAATGGATTCTATATCCGCGCTGATACTAGAGGCTCTCACGTTGGTTGGTGCTCAGGTTGTTAGCATGTTATACTAACAGAAACAAGATGACAGAATTGGGATCTATCATTAAATCTGCACCATTTAATTTAGTAGTCTCTAATTACTATTATAGCAACACGATAAACATTCATCTTTTGCACCAGAATCTTAAAATGTTCTCATTAAAGTGCCTCCTTGCACTTTCTGTAAATAAATAAATACACATATATGCTGTCATATTTTAGATATATTTTTCATGCAAACTTATGTGTGGTATTCATTTCATCAAGTTTTGTCTGTTGTTTTATAAAACAATGGCAATTCATGTATTCACTTGAGTATATTATTTTACTAGGTAGACTAGAGTGTATCAGGTTGTCTTGTCTTAGGTTGTCATCACTGGGAACAGGTAGCTGTGAAACACTGACTGATGAGTAAAAATGCATGTATGTGAATGTAAGCATATTTTTCACTGTTATTTTTTTCTCAAATATTGTGTATTGTTAAACATTTTGGTAGGGATAATGACACTAGGGAAAAAGTCAAATTACTAATAATTATAAACCAGGCTTGCTGCAGATTTGACAGCCCTGCAGAGTGCAGAGAAACTAAAGTGCAACCTACAGTAGGTACAGTATCTGTAATATAAATGCGTGCACTGTTGGAATATCTGTTCAGGCAGGGCCTGACACATCTAGAGGTACTGTGATGTATGTAATAAATGTGACCATCCTGCTCTTTTTATTTGTGCAACCCTGTTTGGTTTCAAAGACATCGTATAACTTTGTCCACCAAACTGTCGACTTTTTAAATTTGTCTTTTTCCTCTATTTTTCTATGAAATACCTATAACAAATTGTAAATAAAAGCAATGCTTCTTGTCTCAGTGTTTCTTGTTTTTCTTTATTTTTCCCAAGTCTTTTAGGCAGTGGCTATAAAATGTTTTTACCATCTGTAGATTTGACATCTCATACATTTTATTGAAAGACTCACCCCACCAGAAATGTGCATTAATTAAGAGGAACAAATGTCTTTACAGGTAATTTAATAAATGCAAAGATTTAGAATTGCTTCATTGCAATACAAACTGGATAGGGTTTCTCTATTTATAAAAGACAGGGCAATGTCTAACATTCAAAAATGCATAATTTCTCACACAGTACATAGTACTTACGAACAGATGAAAACCAGTATAAAATGTTTGCTCACCATATCATTCTTGATCATCAGTCAATAAGAGATAATAAGCAGTTTCTATTATTGAAATAATACTTTAGAAAGGAAAAGAAACATGAAATGTAAAGAAAAGCCTGAAGCGACAAAATGGAAGCAAATTGCACTCAGAGCTGATTTAAAAAAATTAAAATAAACATCATCAGTGCAAATAAAACCTACAGCAGAGTTTTCAAACCTACACAGTATCCATAAAAAAAAAAAATGAAAGATACTTTTTATATGGCATTCTGTGTATTATTATTATTTTGATCTGTTTTGAGAGCTTTATTCAAAGCTCAGGGTCTGGCAACATTAGCCATTTCCCTCCATCAGCTTCGCCTGTGTTACATTAAATACTCTCTCTCATGCTCATCCAGACAGGTAGCTGTAATGTCCTCTGTTTTACCATTCAGGTTCGTAATACTCATCAGTGCCACTATCTCCTGCTCCTTCTCTGACAGCGGCAGTGTTTCTGTTTTGCTGTAGTCTTTGTTGTTCTCCTCAGTCGTGATGTTTCTGCTCTGTCTCGGTCCGTACCACCTAAGTAAGGAGTTACATTCAGTAAACTAAAGCCGGGCTTCAATGGCTGATAATTGTGTTGAATTTACTGAAGAAGAACAAAAAAGAAGAAGTCAACTTACTTGTCTTTAGTGGCAATAGCAGCAAGTATGCATACTACGGCTCCAACAACCACACAGAATGCAACTATTATCAACCAAGCTGCAGAGGAGAGAAAATAAATTGACAGATTTACATTATGTCAGTTGAATAAAAAGTGAAGAAACTGATGGCATCTGCAGTGCTGTCACATGAACTTACTAGATGGCCCATCCCCTTGCCTGGGGTGTTTTGTAGGTAAAGCGGAACCAAGTGAAGTTTGAACGTGACCTGCATTGAAGATACATTTGTAATGAGACATGATGACTCAAAATATTATGTATTACAAAATTGATACCAACATATTTAAGCAACATAGTTATGCACCGCTTGATGCTATTGAACATTAATGTAAAATGTAGCTTATTTATGTAATTATCATCAATGGGCAAACTAAGTGTGCAAAGATGGAAGCCTGTTTCAGGTTATAAAAAAAAAAAAGGTAATTATGAGATAAATTTTAAAATAATAAATCATGTTGTGAAATACAGTTACACTATGATATATATATATATATATATATATATATATATATATATATATATATATATATATATATATATATATATATATATATATATATATATATATATATATATATATATATATAATGTCCGAATTACAAGAAATAAAATTGCAATTGTGAGTAATAGTCACATTGGGAGAAATAAAGTTTCTTTGTGTGATTTGATTGATTGATTGATTGATTGATTGATTGATTGATTGATTGATTGATTGATTGATTGATTGATTGATTGATTGATTGATTGATTGATTGATACTCTGAGGCAGAAACATGTGGTGTGGATTTTGTGGGGACATTCACCTCTAACACTGACGTTCAATTCTGGTTCCTTGTTTGGGACATGTATCCTTGGAACATGTATCCTTGTTTTGTTTTTATTCTCAGCAGCCTTTGTGGTAGTTGACCTTGTGGATTGACTAGGCTCAGAACCCGATGCTGACCCCTCTGTGTCAGAGAACAGAACACTGGAGGTAACAGAGGATGAGCTCTTTCCAAAACGGGGCTTGTTTGTAGGGCCTTTAGTGTCCAAGGTAGGCACAGTAGAAGGTTTCATGTCCACATCAGGAAGAACTGTTCTGGGGACCTCCATGTCATTCAAAGGGGAAGTTTCTCTTCTTACTTTTCCCATTATCTCTTCCAAGTCTACTAGAAAGCCCTCCGTCTTGACTTCCTTAAGAATGTCTTCATGTGGCTTTCCATCTTCATGAGAAATCACATAAAAGATTACGGTCAAAATGCTTGAATATTTAAGTGATATATCAGTGTTTTGCATTGCTGTGCTGACACCAAAACAAAATAAAAGATTGGAAGGTTGTGTTGTAATGTTAAACTACGCAGATACTTTGCTATGTTAGTAGAGAGTGAATAGTCAAACAAGATACAACAATGAACAAGGAATCACATCCTAAGTATTCAAATCAAATCAGCAAACTTTTTTTTCCCTCTTCACTGTGGTACTGCAGGTGCGTAAAAAAATGTGTGAGGTCACAGAGATATGACTAATGTTCTGGATTAGGTGTGGTTGGATTATGAACAATGAAGTGTATGTCTGCTGCATGTCTTGCTTCTTCACAATACACACCCCTCAATTCAAAAGGTAAAGCTTATACACCAAGAGTTTAAGCAATCTAAGACAAAGAGTCTGCAATAAAGTACCGTATATCAAAATCTAATTCTAGGTACCGCAGGGAATAAGAAAGGGGACTTACTTTTGGTGGCTGTGTTTCCATTGGTTACACCATCAGAGTTACTTTTAACAGTATCTTCACAGTTTAGTGATGAATCTTTGATGGAAGGGAAATGAAAAGTCAACTAGATATAAAACCTGCTTAGTTTGTTTCTATATTGTTTCCCCGTTCTCTGTACACTCACCTGATGGGTTAAAACAGTAAACATCAGAAAGATATTCTGCTGCTTTAGGGTGGAAGGTGACCTCAATGGAACTGGAGTCACAGTTTGGACCATTAACGTGTGGGAGGAACATGACATTTTGACCTTCAGTCCAGCCGTATCTAAACAAAGGTGTGGGGTTCATTTAAAAATTAATTACTGCCATTAGGCAATATCAAAAGAAGTGCATTTATGTCTGAACATGTTATTTAGCTCTAGGCTAAGGCTATTGTACACAGCCTGTTTTCTTTACCTGCATGTTCTCAAGCCTTTTTTGTAAGCTTCAATGATCTGTTCCTGTGTTGCCAGTTTGTAATCTAAACTCTGACACAATTCCAAAGCCTGTTGGAAAGTAAGAGAGTAACGGCTGGTCCCCTCAACATGGAGAACACCAGCAAAGCTGCATCTGCCACTGTGACCTGTCAAAAGAGAAACTAATGTGAATATTCAAAGTCAGAAATCTTTATTTATGTATTAATTGTTTTCCATGTATAATCACATAAATGATTGGTTTGTGTGAGGGCCAAATGCTCTGTGTGTGATGGATGAGCAATTTAGCATTATGTATCATTAGATGAATCTCTTAATGATTCATTGCATGTGCAGACGTGAGCACATCTGTAACACATCTAGGTCATCTGTAAGCCTCCGACTTTGTAGATGTCCTCTCGTTTTTGTCTCAAAATAACACATTTAGACTAGCAAGCGATTTTAAAGACATCAATTAGTGGAACAACTGATATATAGTATTATAGAGGAAATAAGTAGACACCAGGTATACTACTAGATGGACCGAGGTTGCTGTAAAATTCTTAAATCTGGATACATTTGCATAGTATTTTATTTTTTCAGAATACAAGAATGAGAATTTTATGTCATTTTGTGTCTTGATGTTAGAATGTTTAGATATTTGTACTGGAAAACAAGACAAATATACTGAGTAAGAAAATTATTTTTGCACTGAAGTTACAGAGGAAGCGAGTATTAAACGCCTGAGGAACGGAGATTATATTATTATATTTTATTATATGTACAATAAACTTAACAAGCCAGGGGCTGTATTACAGAAACATCATTACTCTGGGATCTTATCTTATCTGTAACCATAGCGGTATCAGTTAAAACCTGTCAGATCTTAATTTTATTCCTAAGATATGAAGTTTCTGTAGTACAACCCCAGGCCTTTATCCTAGCCATATTATAACATCTGAAATGTATCTACAAAAAATATCATCAATGCACTAAAAGTAAAAGAAAACAAAAACAACTTTATCCACATCTAACAGTTGATGCTTTGGAGTTTAAAACCATAGACTTTGTTGTGAAAAGCAAAAAGTGTTACAGTCTTGCTATACAGTCATATCAATGTCATAAATATTTCCTTATATTTCATCTTGACAAAGACTATACAAAGACACCCGCCACCAGAGGCACCTCTGATATCAATAAGTAACACATTCACCATCACTCACCCTGAACCGGGGCTGCCTGAAGTAGAGCTGGTGATCCAGTAGCAAGTACCACAAGTAACAAAGTCCACATGGTCAGTGCTGTGTCATGCGCTAGATGAAAGGAAGTATACCTGTTTGTTGGCCCTGAACCGGTTTGGTCCTTACAATGCTTTGATTCCCCTTTGTAATTTTCTGAACCCTCTAGAGATGTACCTCAGCTCTTTTATATGCTCAGACTAAAGTACTTGGTGAGCAATAATGGGTGGTGCTATAAAGAACACACCCTCACCATTGTCTCTCACATTTCCTTACTCTCTCAGCGTCTGTGCAGCCAGCATGGAAGTTATTGAGATCAATCGGTTTATGTATGTAAGTACATGTGGCAATTTTGTACTGCACTATTCGCACGGATCTAAATAAAACAATGAAAGTTTTCAAATTGTGTCTTCATTCATGTAATTACGTCTATAATTACACTGTTGACCCTACATCTAAACCTAACCATACCACAAACCCTGTCCCTAACCTTGCCTGTATTCCAAATCAAAAGCAGCAAAAGTGTTTTGCAACATGAACAACATGATTTAAAATGACTAAAATACTTAAATGTATATACGTCTGTATTGTGTTCTCAAAATGAAAAGGCTGAGCAGTGGGAGTAAATAAGATAGCCATGTATTATGATGAGTCACTGCACACATTGCAGTGGTGTAGCTGACTCAGGTGTGTGAAAAATCACCTCGCCCCATGTGTGCTGATACACGTTCACTTCCTGCTTCAAGTGCGGGAAAAAAGTCAAAGGAACAGTAGGCGGCTCATAGGAGGTTATCACAGGCCAGGCCACTGTGATATTGGTTTTCATGTTGGAACTTGTAGATCTTAAATGGAATTTAAGTAAATGATTGATGAAACTACTGAATGATTTGGCAATATTTCCTTAACATTTTATCTGTGATGTTAAAGAATTAGTTCACTTTAAAAATGAAAAATATCCCATGATTTACTCACCAAGTTGAAGCTCAAACAAGTGCATCCATCTATCATAAACATACGGGGTTAATAAAGGCCTTCTGAAGCTAACTGATGGGTTTTTGTAAGAAAAATATCCATGTTTAAAACTTTATAAAGTAAAATATCTAGCTACCGCCAGACTGCCTTCCATATTTAACTCACGGAAAAAGCGCAACTGACGCAACGTATGACTGGGATGTAGCATAAGCTTTTTGAACTACGAGAGGCATTACACTTTCTTCAGAAGTTGAATAATGGAGGTCTGGCGGAAGCTACACTCTAAAAAATGCTGGGTTAAAAACAACCCAAGTTGGGTTGAAAATGGACAACCCAGCGGTTGGGTTAAACATTTTTTAACCCAGCATTTTTTAGAGTGTAGATATTTTACTTTATAAAGTTTTAAACATTTATATTTTTCTTATAAAAACCCATTGATTTGCTTAAGATGGCCTTTATTAACCCACTGGAGTGCCGTGTGGAGTATGTTTATGATGGATGGATGCACATTGTAATGAAGTTCGTAGGATAAGGAGGAAGGATGCGGGAACCAGTGAACATTTAAAAGACTTTAATCCAAATGAACAAACAAAATAACGGCGGCAGCCCCTCATTTTTGAGCTTAAAAACTTGTGGGTCCCGTCACTGCCATTATAAAGCTTGGAAGAGCCAGGATATTAATATAACTCTGATTCTGTTCATCAGGAAGAAGAAAGTCATATACACCTAAGATGGCTTGGGTATCATTGAGTAATTCATGAGGTAATTTTCATTTTAAAGTGAACTAATCCTTTAAAAAGAAGCAGCATGAGCTGCAAAATCAATGCAAATTCTAAAGAAACTGGTTGATAAAAGGACACAACGGATATTTGTTTTTCTGTAACTGAGTTATCATTGGAGAAGTTAATGACAGACAATGAGCTGCATAATTTTGCAAGTGCATGGCCAATATCAAAATGATTGTGCCTAATAACTTGTGTGACAAATGGGGATCAATAAAGTTCAGTTTGTACAGTCAAGAAAACTAATTACACCTAGTATATTATTGTAAACACACACAAAGTCCCAAAATGGACTTTAAAAGTGGAGCTAATATATAAACTAATGTTGTTTATATAAAAAATATATATATATATATATATATGGACAGACAGGCAGACACACACATGCACACTGCGTTTTCATGTTTTATGGGGACTTTCCATAGACATTTTAATATTGTAACTGTATGCAGTGGTTAAAGAGGGATTTGGCAGATGGGGGAACCCTCAAATTTTGTGTAAGTGCAACAGAGAAAAATTACTCACCGTGGGGCAACATACTGAGTATCGAGCTATAGCAATACTTTTTGGAATAAGAGTGTCACTGTGGCACCAAGTATCACAATACTTATTTACTTTACTTACTAATATTTTAATGGGGTTTTTTTTGGTCCATCTACATCTACACTGATATGATGACGATAGTATGTTAAAATTGCTGAGCACCACAATATGGAACACGGGAAGTCCAATACTGATTAAAATGTAACACACCAAAATGGCTGAAGACACAACTACAACAGAAATAAATCACAACCTAGATAGACCTATTGCAGGGTCAATGTCAAAATGCAGAATCAAACATTTTGCTGTATCATAAAACATAAGAAACAACAATAACAACAACAAAACATCAATGTATGATGGTCCAAATATTGTGGCTATTCTCACATATAGCTCCCATATTGACTGGTACTGTGACTTGATTTGTCCTTTTAAGTCCACTGAAACCAGGCCCGGATTAAGAACACATAGGGTCCTGGGGATATAACAAACCCACGGGCCATAGTAGCCGATCTTGGTGCCACAACATTTCTACCACATATTGTCTGAATATTCAATTTTAATATTAAGTAGGCCTATATATAAATATTCCAGGCTGCAACACATTAACTCCAGATATGAGGTCAAAGCAAACAGGTTTCCAGAAACAGTAACAACTTGAGCATGCAACTAACTTAAAGAGTTTTAAAACCAGTGAAGTCCCAAATCTGAGCTATTTTAGGGGGTTTGGGGAGCATGGTCCCCCAAGAAATGTTTGATTTCTTTAATCTACATATGTGCATTTTAAGATGGTTGAAGAAAAAATGAAAACCATGTTAGTGGGCAATAGATTATCTGTCATACCTGCTTCCTCCTCATTTCATTACTCTCTCATTTCCATCACTCTTTATTTTTCTCTCAGTCTCCTTCTCTTGCCCTGTCTCTTCCCATCCTAAAGCTGAGCTCTGACTGATAGTCTATTCATTTTCGTCTGTGTCAGTGAAGAAAGTAAACATAGGGTCAACTGATATTTAGCCTAGGCCTATATTTTATTAAGCATTTTCTTAGACAAGTTAATTCACTGAAGGCTACTAACACTAGGTAAATACGTTTAATTATATATATATATATATATATATATATATATATATATATATATATATATATATATATATATATAAATATATACAGAAACTATCACCAGAAAACTATCACAGAAAACTTGATGTATTTTTACATCATTTAACTTGATGCATTTTTCAAAAAACATCAGGATGAAATAAGCCGGGGTTTTTTCGCATGGGGACCAAAATTAATGGTCAAATTGTCCTCACTTTTCTCGTCCTCACTCCATTGGTTTAAAACTCAAACTGGTCCTCACAAAGATAGTTGTACCTGTACACATAAGGACCACTTCTCATGTTATACAGAGATCACAGCACTATGTGGTACCTAGAAAATGCCATCCAACAATTTTAGCATCCGAGCAAGTAAAAAGTAAATCCGAAAAGTAAATTCATGCTTCAACTGAAAGTGATTAATATTTATTCGACACACATTTAACTAGCCATTATTTTATTATAATATTGTTTTTAACCATAACGAAACATTTTCATGCTACTCTGAACACAGCACTGACATCAAAACAAAATCCCATAGGCTAGCCTATACTTTAATTTCACACTGTGGTACTTGAATACTGGACAGTGTTTTATAATTACTATGGTTTCAGATTGCCCGATAAAACAACTATTAAAATATCTGTGTTTTTAGACATTTACCGAAGTCCCTGTATGGGAGTCTTTTATCTTATAAAGACCAAATATTCGTGTTTTTAGACATTTACCGAAGTCCCTGTATGGGAGTCTTTTATCTTATAAAGACCTGCACTTCCGCTTTCCGCTGTTGCGTAAGAGTTTGATCACGCTGTTGGTTTGGCTTCTTTTGCGCCTCGTTACTAATATAAATGTTCTCATAACATCTTAAACTTCGTTCAGAATTATACTGTACAGTCTACTTTCTTTCAATGTCGTCGAAACTGAACTCTGCACACGCGGAGAGCAACGGGAAGGAGATAGGGGTATAACTATTCATGTTCTTTGCTTGTTTTTGTACAGTAGCTTATATAACTTAACGTCACTCGATATTGTTTGTGTCTCAGAAGCTTACAATGTTCCTTCTTAACGAGACGACATATTATTGTTTAAGGATCAGGAACATCCTCGTGTGCTCATCCCAGAGCTCTGCAGACTCTTCTATAAGTTGGGCTGGGTGACAGGAACCGGGGGAGGAATAAGCCTTCGGCATGGGTTAGTCAAGGCATCTTACACCAATAAAATCCACTGCGTTCTGCAATACTTACTTACTATTTGGGTCAGTGACGTAAAAAAAAAGTTTACACGATAAAGAATGGGAAGGTATTTTATGAACAAATTCTTAGAAATGGGCTCCTTATATTCATGTGGTTTTATATGAATAAACGTGTTTAACGTTACCTTGTTAAAATGACGAATAAACATAATGTGCGGTTTAAAATGTAACATTTATTATGGACTTTGACAGTCTTGGGGTCTGCGACTGCTCAACAAAAAGGCAGCGTTTCATAATGTCTTAAATCCATTCTTTTTTTTTTCTTGTTTTCTCGTGATCGCAACTTTTTTTTTTATAGACGTATGGAAAACATAATATTCATAACAACATATTCACATATTTTAAAGAGCATCAATTATTATACGACTTGTATAATATATAATCCCTATTAAGACTTGGCATATAGCTCAAGGAAGCGAAATGTGGTTTATTAAAGGTTTTTTGGGTTTTTTTTTTTTTTTGCATAAACTACATGGACTACTTTTGACCATTCTTTTGACCATTTTTCTACACATTTTATCTGTCATTTGTCAGAACTTAACTGTAATTGTCGCCGACATTAGTAATTTGAGGTTTGACTGGGCTACAAGAATTATCAGTCAAAATTTCCTGTAGCTCAAACAATAAGAGCGTGACGCCAAGGTCATGGGTTCAATTCCCAGGGAAAGCAAGAACTGACAAAATGTAAAAAAAAAAAAAATAAATGTGTACCTTGAATGCAATGTAAGTCGTTTTGGATAAAAGCGTCTGCCAAATGCATAAATGTAAAATGTTTCTTAAAGCTATAGGCGTACATGGGCATAAACCATATTTCACCTTCACATGCTGTGAGCTGCTACAAAACCTATATAATAATTGATGATCTTATAGTCTTTAAAATATGTGAAAAGCGCAGAACACAACCAATGCTATGTGAAAGAGAGCATGTATTTTAAAATCTTTTGCAGCTGCATGCCAAATTTTCTTTTCTTAGTGCAAACCTTCATCATAAAAGCTATTAAAGTGACATAACTGCACTAGTCAACAAACGAGGAGAGTGCACCCAATAAATAGGTATACAATACAGTCCGTATATTATTTAAGTAACATAATTAACTTTTACTGTAAGAGTATTGTTTTTTTGAGGAAGTGAATTCATCAGCGTATATTACAGAGTTTTTGTACAGTATGAGTTTTATATGCATTACTGACATTATATACTTTATATGCATTACTATGCAATAGAGGGTATTTGACTGTAAGCATTAATATAGAGCAAATTTGTTAACCTGAAATGATGACTCGGAAAACTTTATGTACATACAAACTTTTGGATCATTTTATTGACCATACAGACACCATAGTCACAACCTGATGACAAAACTAAAACAAATCAAGTGATAAATAGATTCATTAAATAAAATAGCGATTGCTTGGAGCTTTTACAATGGGTAGCTAGCAAATTCACACAAATGAAATGTTAAACAACTGCTAGTTTACAACAATCAACTCAAACAAAATCAGGTAAAGAGGTTGAAAAACGCCTATACTTGTTTCAAAACCAAAAATTGGGAAACACCCTTTTTGTTCCGCATAGACTGTCTGCAGGGTGTCCTTTCTGTGAAATTATTTCCTGTTTGCACCCATATGAATATTGGTTGGACTACATGACTTTGATTTGGCATAGAAAAGTTTTTCTCAAATATGAATAAGCAATTTTTCTAAGACATAATCATAAAAGATTATAACTATTATTAGATAACTAATATTTTTTCTTTTCAAGTATTTCATTCTTTTCATTCCTTCATTATGATATCAGTGTGGTTGTATCATCAATTTTGGAATTGATGAATACCCATGTAATTAAATATATATGTAATTCATTGCACAGTGTATAATAATTATTTCTTCTTCCAGTGAGCACATTTATATAGCTCCCTCGGGTGTTCAGAAGGAGAGAATACAAGTAAGGCTTTTTTTATTCCGTTCATGACTCATATGCACCACACATTAACAGCGTGTTGATGTGTATAATAAAATAACGCCAAGAAACTATCATTCCACTCCTGTTTGTAGTCAGAGGACTTGTTTGTGTGTGACATTGATGAGAAGGACATCAGTTGTCCACCTCCAGAGAAGAAGCTGAAGAAAAGTCAATGCACACCCCTCTTCATGAACGCCTACACTATGAGAGGTATGTGTCCACACACAGTGTTTTGTTCCAGTTCTTTACTGTATTTGCAATGCATTGTCATTTTCTTTCACAGGAGCTCAGGCAGTTATCCATACACACTCCAAGTCTGCTGTCATGGCAACTCTTTTGTTTCCTGGCAAGGAATTCCGCATCACACATCAAGAGATGATCAAGGGTATTCGAAAAGGAAACTCCGGCACAAACTACAGGTTGTACATCCTGCTAAGATGCTTCACCAGTCAGTGATCCCACTCATGCCATTTCACATATTATTAGTAATATGTGATGTGTTCTTGTCAAATAATACTTAATCTCAAAAAAGAACAGTTGATGTTGAAATCCTGCTTTTTACTGTTTGTATTTGTTTTGGCCCCAGGTATGATGAAACTCTAGTTGTTCCAATTATTGAGAACACCCCAGAGGAGAAAGACTTGAAAGAATGCATGGCCCGAGCCATGGAGATGTACCCCGACTCCTGCGCTGTTCTCGTCCGCAGACACGGGGTCTACGTCTGGGGAGAGACCTGGGAGAAGGCAAAGACAATGTGAGCTACGAAATGAAATGCACACCTCATGGCTATATGCTGTGTATGTATACAATGTGTATTTATCTTTTAAATCTGTATTATTTTTCAGGTGTGAATGTTATGACTACTTGTTTGATATAGCTGTTCAGATGAATCAATGTGGCCTGGACCCATCTGCGCTTCCCGCTGAAGAAAAAGGCTTTGTTTGACACATTTGAGTGTGTACAATTAACTGCTGTTACCATCATTTCTTTTTAAATGACAAATCCGCATTGCACTTTGAAAATCTACAGTTCAGCTTTTTCCATTTAAGATGAAACATTTTCAGAATTATGAAATTGAATGACTTTCAGAACTATATTCAATAATTTTGCAAAATGACATGTCCTGTAAACAGAATCAAATGGAAGAATGCAAATTAGAATGGCTAAAATTCTGAAGCTAATGAGTGTCATTCTTTTTGTTTGGATATTTTGGTGCTTAGCAACAATGGCATCATAATGTCATAATTAGCATTAATTGGCCAGTTTGGCTGCTGTTTGTTATAATATACATTGATATGCTAGTTATAAATGCACAGTTAAAACACGTATTTGTTTATTTTAATTCCTGAAAAAATCGAAGTAATATAATTTTACATTGGGCCCACCCAAATGCTGTATCAATGCTGTTTTTGTCTTATAAATGCTGTTTTATGATTATATACACTATCCTTTAATGGGTTTTTTTTTCATCAAGCCTGCATTTATTCGGTCAGAAATACAGTAAAACTTTACAGATTACAGTAATATTGTTAAAATTATTACAACTTCAAGTAACAGTTTTCTATTTTAATATAATTTAAAATGTAATACATTTCTGTAATGTCAAAGCTACATTTTTAGCATCATTACTCCAGTCTTGAGTGTCACATGATTCTTCAAAAAATCATTCTAATAGTCTGATATTGATATTCTGCTCAAGAAACATTTCATATTAATGCTGAAATCAGTTCTGCTGCTTAATATTTTTGTGGAAACCGTGGTACATTTATTTCAGGATTCTTTATTGATTAGAATGATTAAGATTGATTATTGATTAAATTATATTAAATAAATTATGAGAATAAGGACAATTATAATCTTATGTTATATATATATATATATATATATATATATATATATATATATATATATATATATATATATATATATATATATATATATATATATATATATATATATGTGCAGTCTGGTAATATAGCCAGGAGATGGCAGTGTTGTCTCTGGCCTTTTAGTATTTTTAAGAATTCTTGTGGAAGTGCCCTCTGCAACTTCAAACATGTTTGTATTTAGCCATTTTTTGCATTTAACAGCTTGAGTGTCAGTAGAATATGATAACAAGTGTGTTTGTGCCAGAGTCGGGACTCAGTCTCTAAGTCTATCAAATGTTATTTGAGGGAATCCATGTACCCGTGTTTTACTGCCATCCATTTTGTACTGCTACTGCCTGCCCATTCATTTGAATGAACATTATTCTCAAAGGCCCTGTAATTCGCAAGCTACCATCGCTTGCTAGAAGCTACGGGGCTGGTCTGAACTGCGCTGGGTGATTCAAATCCCCTCAGTGGCTGGTTTCATCATTCCTCCATATGCTGCTGCAGTTCATCTCCGAGGGAATGCCTCTTGTAGAGCAGGTTTCATCAGTCATATACTGTATGAGCTTATTCAGTGCAATCAAAATATGATCAAATCTGATGCATCCTTCTTTCAAAACTGCTGCAGACCATCACTGACACAGATATAAATACAACCGATGCTGTGAAAGAATGTTCAGTAGTCCCAAAGAATGACTATCTTATTTATATCCTTTAAAAATTCACACCAGATCATTAAATATATCATGTAATAAACTCATAATACAGTTTAAGCAAATAGACCTCAATTATTAGTGGAATCTGGGTGTATTTGACTGGGTAAAACACTATGAATAAAGTGTGTTATGTCTGAGCTGGAGACCAGGGATAATATTCAAATGTTTCACTATATTCAAAATAGAGAGATGGTCTATTTATTTACTTATTATCTTTTTGATATGAGCTACAATTTTCACCCTTCATCTATTAATTGATACAAATGAGTCAAATCGATAACTCATCTTTCTGTATATTTTTGATCGGAATAAGAGTCATTTGTTCGGTTCGGGAATTATACTGGTCACGCTGTGTTGATTCGCTTAACTGGCCCACAAGTCATTTGCTCGTGAATCAGACTGCTCAGATCATATTTTTGCGTTCAGCTAGAAAAGACAACATAACAGACGATTCTTTGCCATTATTTCGTCTTTTCATTGCATTGCATGATCTAAACAACAAACAGGCTACTAGAAACTGACTACTATGCTATTAGTTATAGACATAGCACAACATAGACCATCAGGGGTATGCTGAAAGATACAATACAACTTACTGAAATAATATCTCATTCAATCATGTTTCAACCGTGGAATGACATAATGCTACATATGTTTACCTCAGGAAAGCCACCTGCAATTTAAATGTGAATTTAAAAGTGTTGATTATTATATGTAAAATAAATAAATAGCAAATGAATTGTTGCTCATTTTAACCTGTAATATTACAGTAATAAATCAAGTAAGATAGTTTAATTTACTGCATTATTTGGGAGATTTATTTTCCTTAAAAAAATTGACATGTACCTATATTAATATAGAATCAAAAACCATGGTTAATTTTCATAAATCATATCTAATTATCTAGAGCTTGTGAATCAGAATCAAATCAAATTATGAAATCTGTATCAGTACTCAGCCCTACTATAGTTTTCATATTTGTTCTGCTATTTGAGACAAACATCTATTCCAGACATGGATCCGGGCTAAAAATGGTTTGATTGTGGCAGCATAGGTCCCAACTTGTACAGATGATGGAAAATGTTGGCACTTGTTGAAAACAGTGGGTCCGTATTATCAAGCGTAATTTTCTGTCTCTGTGCGTAGCTCCCACTGAGCACCATCTATCAAGATGGACAACTAATTCGCTCTCGCTTTCTAAGGGAAAATTGCAGTGTTGAATGAATCCAAGAGAGAGGAATGTGGCTAATGACCTGAATATCCTGGTAAGGAGGTTATGAGACCACCAAATCTGTTTATCAAAAGGCTGAAAATGTCTGCTGTGGGCTGAAATTAATCAGGGAAATCTGTTAGTGGTGAGCAGGAGTGCAGTGAGCCAAACCCATCTAAATTGACTATGTGTGTATGCAGGTACTCTGAACATAAGTTGCTCTTATTGATTTCAAGCACATAACCTTCTCTGACTGATTATAGAGGATTTAGAGTGGGCACATAGGAAGAGTGAGGTAACAATACCACAGACACGGCCTGATGTCCTGTAGTGCATGTTATTTTTATTAATTGTTATGACTGAAGAGTAACCGTTTGAAATAGAACTTATTACCAGTTGAGTGTTACTCAGCTTCTTTTATTTTCATGCTTTTGATAATTAATAAATGTAAATATAACCTAGTTTCACTTCAACTAGAATAGAATCAGTCTAGAATCAGATATTAATATGTGAATGAAAATATGACTGATTATTTTGGTCTAGATTATTGTTATCACACTAAAAGGGAATTGTTTAGAAGTTAAAAAGAAATCAAGCCAACATGATACATAGATATATATCTGAGTTTTACATTTAATCATTTAGCAGGTGCTTTTATCTAAAGAGACCAAAAAGGGCATAATATGACTGTCCCAGTTAATCTAGCACAATACATGTAGCAAGGTGTTTTTATAGTCCTAAGACTATAATTTACTAATATAGGTTACAGTATAATTAATATTTGTCCCTAGTAATACAAAATAGTAATTATTTAACCAATTAATAATTCGATTGTTTGCTAAATGTCTTGTTCAGCCAAAATTTCCTTTTAATGCATGGTTTTAAATGACTCTTAATATGAAGTGAACTTATTTTTTTTTAACTCTGAAGAAGAGAAAATCTTGCAAAGCAAAGACATAATTTGCCATTGTTTTTTAGATGAGCACATGAGCTCAATACTTAACACACAGACATCAATCACTGTGACAATCAAAAAACATCATTAAGTAAAAAGATGAGCTCAACATCAACACATCACAAATAACAAACAGTGACAACAACAGTATAAATTAAGTCAACAATCAGCAAAACAATATTAACCGTAACCAAATAATAAATTCAATGCATGCTGGGAGCTCCCTGAACAACTGAAATATAGTTTGCGTAGACATTTGGAGGAATGCCATTGGTCTAACATGTTGTTATGTAGATTTAAGATTGGGCACACTGAAAAGTTTTGAAATGGGTCACACATGTCACAAGGTGGGTAATGAATATACAGCAGGATATGAGACATTTTTGTAATGAAGGTCAGATGTGGTCATCTCCTGGTTGGCTAAAAGAAAGGAATCTGGTTGAGTGGGCAATGGTGCCGGGATACATTAAGGGGGTAATCACGATGCTTTTTCGGCTACGCTTCGTCTATGCCTAGCAGTGGAAAATCTGGGTATTCAGCTCTCGCTGAGCTGCGTCTCTAGAGACATCGATCATCCCAGGTCCCTTCCACAGGCTTTGCTTGTTTTGCACACATGCTCATTTGCAGATTGATTCAGGCCCCATCGATTCAAAGCCTTGAATCAACCAGCTATGTCCCCATAATTACAAGAGTGACATCTTTTATCCCTCGCCATCACTGAAGTAAAACACAAGCTAGAGCACTGATGATTAGAGCTGTGAGACAAGTGGGCATGTGTTTAAATTAAAAGTCTGAAATTATTTGTGTTCTTGCGATTCATGTTTTTATTTATTTTAAAAGTGTATTAGCAAATAAGCTATTGGAAGTGTGTGATATAAAAGGCACATGCAGTGAATTCTTGAGGGAAAACCTGTCATCTATATTTCAGTGAGATTTCGATTCCAAAAGGTGTGTCTCAGTCAAATTGCAGGTAACAATGCTCACATTACTTTATAGAGGCAGGCAGCCATAGCAACAGAAATATGCAGCTGAGTGAACAATGCAAGACATGCGTCACAATACTATAGTTTAATAATCCTAAAGTACTCTGTAAACAATACCTGAACACATGGGGCCTTAACCACGATAGATATTGAGGCGGACAAGTCCCTCTTAATAGTTGACATGGCAAAATTGTCCCCCCTAGTATTTGAGATTATTGATGCAGCTCTGTTGTTAGGATGACAAAAAGTTTGTAAATAAAAGCATTTGACAACTGTTTTATGTTAGTAGTGTCCAGTAATGCAAACTATTCAAGTTTTTTGTCAATTTTTTCCATTTAAAAAGCACGTATCATTTATGTAATTCATGCAATAAAATTTGTAATCTGAAGTGAGTGATAAAAATTGAACAAAGCCATTTAGGCATATTTAAACATAAGATTAAGAGTCAATGTGCATTTTTAAAAAAATTATATTATTTACAAATAGTTTAAATGCTTTACTACTATTTTTTTATTCCCTTAAGTACTATATTTCTTTAATACCTCACCAATAATTATTACAAATATTATTACAAATCTCTACTTGTCGCAATAATATAAAACTCTCCTGATATTAGAGTAACAATTACAGAAGGATAAAATAAAGCATAATTTGTAACCTTTTGGCGCTTGTAAGGGTTCAGTTTGAGCAGATGTTTTATACCATCATCACTGTCCACGTCAGAGCTCATTAGTACATTCAACATCTGGCTCATATTCGCCATCTCAAACATATTCTCAAAACTATCATTTTCAACATCTTCAAAATCAACATTTTGATCTCTGATAGCTTCTTCACCAGATCCACCATCAAGCGACAGTGACACTAATATCTGATTGCTTTCAGTATTTGCTCTGCAGTAAATTTCTGAGCTTACAAGTTTTGCTGATGATACTTCCTATTATTTTGTTTTCTGCCTCCATATCTGAGTGAAATGTCACTTCATCATTGTGTATCAGACATTGCCACCTTGTGGAATAAAGGTGAATTGCACTTATTCAGTCATCAAAGATTCAATTATTGTTGTGCAGAAAAAAATACTTACACTGTTACATACCTCGGGTCATTAGCGACCCTATACAATATTTATTTATTTATTTTTACAAAAATGTATTGTTTATAATTAATTGATAGAGGAATACTAAGAAGGTTTATGTATAACTTTAAAAAAGGGAGAAGGGTAATGAATGACGTTCTGGGTCGAAAATATGTGTTTAAGGGTTAAATAAGAACCATTACATTTGTGACAGCATCTCCACCCGACCAACATATAGCAATTCTTCAATGGCCTTGCCTAAACAATATGATGACCTTGTTTATTTTAATATGTACTGAAGTGCTGGCATTTTCCTGACATGAGATTTCGTCTGGTCTGGGGGACAATGCTGAAAACATCAGGGTCTGTTCCATCTCATCTGATGCAGTGTTTATTTTGAAAACAGCAATTTTACATGGTGTTATGAGGCACAACAGACATATGAGTCATCTTAATATTACTTCAAGCTTTGCAAATGTTTGTGACGTTTTTTTTCTCTATAATCCAAATTTGATTTCCTTACTTCTGATGAGTCACTGCATGAAACCATGGAACATGTGATGCTTTGCCTTATGTCAAGATGATCCAAATTGGTTTCATCAAGCAAAATGGCTCAAAAATTATGTTTTAAAGAGATTGCACCCCAAAATTAACATTCATCATCATGATCATTTACCTTCTTATGTTGCTCTAAAGCTCTATGGCTTTCCTTTTTTTATGTGAAACATATTTTTGAAAGTCAGAAGGTTCCAATGACATAATTTCTAAACCAAACTAAAACCAAAAATATTCTTTCTCCCGCTCTATTTCTCCTAAGTCAGTCTCTTTTTTCATCTTCCTGTCTTTTGCCTGCCCACTGCTCCTCTCTCCGCTCCCTTTGTATTTCTTTGAAATTGCTGGCTATTGCTGGGAGATTCCTATCAGAACAGGTTTTGAACTGAGGGGAGACACAGAGCACTTGTAGAATAACAATGAGGCCATGGCTCTGGCTCTAATATTAACTTATTGAAAGAGTCCACAGGTATTGTGTTGCCATTGCTGTCTTTAGCAGCATATACGAGTTATATGAGTTAATATTAGTCTTGATTTTTAATCCATTAATAAAGGCTGTGGAAAGGTTAGTCCAGAAAAGAGGCAATGAGTAACATTCAGGAGTCTCAGATGTTTCAGCGTTGTGTGAGGAAATAACGTTTTTTAAACTGAAATTGATGGGGGTTTTATTTTTCTGCAGAGCTCTGTCTTTCACCAAATTCAGTGAAAGCATTTTATTATCCTTAGTTTTATTCAATAAATGGTCATTGCATCATGCATAACTGCAGGGAATTGTGTTCTGTTATGCAGCACAAGCGAGTTGCTGGTGCTTAGATACACCACTCTCATTTTGCAGAGACTTTTTCCAGACACAAAAATAAACCAGGATTGAAATAAACCCAGTGTTACATAACATCAGACAAATAACTCTCGCAGTCTCTCAGTCTGTGCCTGCCTTCCAATTTGTTGTTCATGATGTTCTGTTAGTTTTGCTATTCGCTTCTTAACAAGGACGCAGGTGCCTTGACGGAAATTCAATTTGATACTATTAATGAGAAGATTCCCTCTGTATGAAAACGCAGAAGTGCTTAGGGGATTTTTTGTGTGTGTAGGTTTTGTGCTACAGTCTATTAATGAAACATTATGCACACCGCAGAGTTTCTCTGCCATGCTAGGCTAGAAGTGGTCATTGCTTTCCAAGGAGAGGTCCATGGAGGCCCCTAAAGTGAGTGGGCATCTCTTAGCCAAAACCCTTAGAGAAGAAGGACTACCTAGTCGTGTAAGCCTACAGCGAGCGTTCATGCATAAATCACGCTCTTTAGACTCTAAGCCTTCCAGTTAGTGAGTGCCTGTGTTATTTGTCTCCCATTAAGCATAGTTTCTTGTCTATTCACGCTTAATTCTGGAATTTAGAAGGTTTTAAAGGTAATAATGTATTGATCTGAAGACTGCATACTGATGTTTTTAGTTTTAGAAACTTCAAAACATCCTCTATGAAGGAAACTCAAAGTCATACGTTTCATAACACTCCTTTATTGCTAATTATGGGATTGTGACAGCATTCCACACTCAAATCATTACGGAACCATTGGATTACAGATAGAACTCCATAGCGGCAGAGATGAAGGTATTGTGACTTTCCTAGTAGTGACAGTGTTTGCCAAGTATAGTCATTGCCTGCGGCAAACTGCACCAGCAGGTTGTGAAGGGAGCTCATTGAGTGATAGGAGGGTGACGTCAATTTGTGAGTCTTTTGGGAGCTATTCTCCTGAGCTTCTTATTTTTAACATTCCATATAGTGCTATAAGTCTTCCGACGGCTAGGTTTGTTCTTATTTTGAGAGGGATAGGTATCATGTGTGAGGAGTCAAGCGATAGAGAGATCGGTCCCCTTTTGCTAAGCAGATAAAATGCTGTTATCGACATTGCCGGTCCCTTTTATCTGCGTTGCGAGACTTTTCTCCCTTAAACGATCTTTGCAGCGAACAGGAGGATAGATGATCCTACATCCTGCAATATGCTGAGTCTTAATCAGACTAAACAGAGATGCCTTGGGAAGTCATTACCCTTCTATTATTTGAAAGGACATGAAGGAATGGCTACATGGGCAAAGTTCCTGCAGAGAGCCCTTCCATTCAGCCTTGTAAATCAGACAATCCATAGAGGAAGTGTCACAGGAGCACTGAAATACTCTGCCTGTGATTAGCCTTTGACCACATGGCCACATATTTGCTTAAAAACCACTCTGGGCCATTATATTTCACAGCACTTCAAAAACACTCTTACATCCCGAATGCAAGATGGTGCTTGGATTCAAACACAGTATTAAAGATGAAATGGGCCTCCTCTGTGTTTGTTCCGGTCAGAAATGCTCTGATCAGGATGACATCTCAGTAAACTACTCAAGAGAGAAATAAATTGAAATGCAAATACTGAACGACATGATAGTGTCCTTGAAGTCAATGTCTGTTTTTTTTTTTCTTTTTCTTCATAACATATCATGCATGTTTAAGATGGTGGCTTAGATGATGAAGGAAATGACTCAGCAGTTTCATTAATGGGCAATTACATTTCATTGTTGGCACAAGCATTATGAGTAGGCTACATAGGCTAGTTAAAGGGATACTCCACCCCAAAATCCTCTCATCATTTACTCACACTCATGCCGTCCCAGATATATTGTCTCTCTATATTTCCTTTTTGAACATAAACAAAGATTTTCAGGAAAAACAATCCATCCCTGTGAGTCTATATAATACAAGAATATAGGAGCCCCAAAACGGACACTTGAAAAACCACTCAAAACAAAACAAAATGGTAAGTTATATGACCCTAGTTGATGAATCAATGTCTTCTGAAGTGAAATGACTGTGTAAGTAATATATATATATATATATATATATATATATATATATATATATGAAGACTTCAATGCAAAAGCCTCTAAAAGCCACCTGGGTCAAACATTAGATAACAATATGTGAATGCTCTCCACATATAGTATACGTTCATAAAATACTTTCACTTCAAACCCACTAAATCCCAGCCTCAGCCCATTCAGAAGTACTGGTTCTTAGGTACAAACCTATAGGAGCCTGACAAAAATGCTTATTTTAAAGAAAAGCATCAGATGGACTTAGAGATTTTTGCATCTGAAGTCTTCAATATATATATATATATATATATAGCCTATGGTTTATATGGTTCAAAATATTAATATTTTTATATTTTTTATATTTTATTTTATTTTATTACACAATCAATACTACCCAGGTTCATATTTGTATGTGTGATGTAAACGTCAGTACATGATGTAAGTGCGTTGTGAAACTTCCACAAGAACTGGTCGTCCTCTGTGTTTTCATACCTCATGCTGACGTAGAGCTTCACAACACTCTCATGAACATTTGATAGGGAATATTACCGTTGGCTGGAAGTTTAAAAAGTATTTTTCTTACACACACCTATTGTTTCACTTCAGAAGACATTGGTTTATCTACTGGGGTCGTATGGATTACTGTCATGTTCATTTTGTGTAGTTTACGAAGCATCCATTCACTTGTATTATATATCCTCAAAGGGATGGATTATTTTTCTTAAACTCTTTGTGGTTATCTGAAGAAATAAAGCCACATACATCTGGGACGCCATGAGGGGGAGTAAATGGTGAGAGAATTTTCATTTTGGATTATCCCTTTAAATATCCAAAAGGATGACTTCCTTGACTTTGGTTCCAGCCCAAGAGACGATTCGTTATGTGTGCTTTCATAGGTGTAAAAAGAGAGCACAAACGAAAATAAACATGTCTCCTCAAGATGAATTACAAGCCCAGATCATTTTTCCCCTCAAGCCCCCTGAGATAGCACTTGCTGACAGTATAAAGGAGTTTTTGTACTTATTGTTATTGTTATGTCCACTTCATGTGTAGTTATTTTTTGTTTTTGCTTACCATGGGACTCATTCTTTTAATCTTACCCAGATATTGCCAGAGCAAATGTTTCTCTGCTGTATCCTTTACTTACAATTACAACTTAATAAATATTTTAATGCCATTTAGCTGAATTAAATATGGAGGAACAAGGTTGAGTCTGTAGTTGTATTTTGTTGATTCATGATGCAACTAGGCACAGATATCCGGGCATGGCGCTTGCAACTGTCCTACCAGCCGTCATCTGCTTTGTTCTTATAGCACTTAAAGCTGGAGAGGAGCAAATGCATATAATAATTCACATAAATCTATTTCCTTTTCTTGATGAGCCTTACTTTTCAATCTGTTGTAAATAATGACTCTCAGAGGCACATTTAAAAAACCGTGATCCAAATGAAAACAAAGGAGCAGCTAACAATGAAAGTGAAATGAATAAAAATGACTGCTCCATATGCATTTGCTATCTCGGCTTGCTAAACACCCTGAATGATAATAAACACAGTCTCTCATTTGGCTAATGACAGGCATATTGTTCTTGACACTGGCACATGAATATTGACTCTGTTCCATCTTTGTATTTTGAACCCTTGCTCCTCTTTCTGTGAGCTCGACCAGCGTCTCGCGTTTGCAATGGTTGGGTAGCTTTCTCTGTAGGAGGGGAAATGAGGACAGTTTGTCATTATCAGAGCAGGCTTGAGAGGAATTTAATCACAACTGCACATTCAGCAAGTCTCTGACATTATTGAAAGGGGAAAAAAATGTTTTTAAAAAAGAAAGCAAGAGAAATATTAATACAGAGAAGCTAACAGATCACTCTCATTAATCAGAAAGCTGTGTGCCCTCCTCCAAATGCATGCTGTGCACACAGCAGGTTCACAGGCCTGTACTGCTGTTAGTGTCCTTCCCATTCAGAGAGGTGAGACCAGCCACATGAAAATAGCTTGTGGATTTAGGACTGGTGCCATCCTTGGACTTGTGACATATTCTCTGTTTCAGATAATGAATTGGATTCAATTTGTTCCAATTTATAGAGAACAGATCAAAAGGTACAGAGTAAGTAGGAGAATTAATAAACAAGGATGGAGTTATGAGAGGAAATGTGTGTGTGTGTAGAGGGATGATATGTGACTCAGAGACAAAGATAAGCAGTTTAAGCCCTTATAACCATTTAACAGCAGTGTTTTAATAATGTTTGACTTATTTTCTGGATTTGATTTCAGGCAATTGCCTGGCCTATAGTTTGCTATCAAACTGGAACAAGTCCTTCCTTGTAGGAAGGATGGAGGATATTTCTAATGCCAGTAATTCCATCTTGAAGTATTACGCTTCCAGTACGCTTGAAGTATTACGCGTACCTCAGAATATGAACTACTGAAACAGCCCAGAGACAGCTGAATAAAAGCAGTCTTCTTATATTTTTGTTTTATCTTTGTCTTGCTCTTAGTTTGCAGTCAGCATTAAATAGTAGGTCTTCCAACAATCCATTACATGCCAGTAAAGTGATGTTCATAAGGTCACTGAAATGTTTTTCCAACATGAAATTCATATGGAGGTTATGTTATGTTTCTCAAAACTACCTCAAGCTGCTAATCTCCTAAACCTTAGGATAGTAAGATAGATGACAGGTGAAGTGAATAACACTGATCATCTCTTCATCACAGCACCTGTTAGTGGGTGGGATATATTAGGCAGCAAGTGAACATTTTGTCCTCAAAGTTGATGTGTTAGAAGCAGGAAAAATGGGCAAGCATAAGGATTTGAGCGAGTTTGACAAGGGTCAAATTGTGATGGCTAGATGACTGGGTCAGAGCATCTCCAAAACTGTAGCTCTTGTGGGGTGATCCCGGTCTGCAGTGGTCAGTATCTATCAAAAGTGGTCCAGTGAAGGAACAATGGTGAACCGGCGACAGGGTCATGGGCGGCCAAGGCTCAGTGATGCACTTGGGGAGCACAGGCTGGCCCGTGTGGTCCGATCAAACAGATGAGCTACTGTAGCTCAAACTGCTCAAGAAGTTAATGCTGGTTCTGATAGAAAGGTGTCAGAATACCACAGCACACCTTCGGGGAGTCCATGCCTCGATGGGTCAGGGCTAAAAAAAAAAATCTTAATCTGTATCTTAATCTGTATTCGTATTTTAAGAACTGTTCACTGAAATGTTCTTCGGGGGAAGCCAAAATGTTTCTTCAATTTTTAAGAGAGTATTGATATTAATACACCTGTTTGTTTGGTCATTGTCTCAAAATAAATTAATCTTCTGTTTGGGTAATATCAATATCACTTTAAGATGTTAAAGTGGTACAAAGCAGTTGTCATGACTCGTGGAAGTCCAAAGCACGACGAGAAAGATAAAAATACAAAATAGACTTTCCACACAGAACAAACTCAGATAAAGGCAGGCAGGCAAACAAAGTGTGTGTGTGTGTGTGTGTGTGTGTGTGTGTGTGTGTGTGTGTGTGTGTGTGTGTGTGTGTGTGTTGTGTGTACATGTTTTTGTGACATATCAGGACACAAATGTGTATAATGACATGGGTATGACATAGGTATTACAAGGAGAGGGTGAATTATGAGGACATTACCCATGTCCCCAGTTTTCAAAAGTTTTTTTGTGAGAAAGTAAAAATGTGCAGTTTCCTGTGATGGGTAGGTTTAGGGGTAGGGGTAGTGTAGGGGCATAGAATATACGGTTTGTATGGTATAAAAATCATTATGCCTATGGAATGTCCCCACAATTCACAAATTGTGTGTGTGTGTGTGTGTGTGTGTGTGTGTGTGTGTGTGTGTGTGTGTGTGTGTGTGTGTGTGTGTGTGTGCGCGTGTGTAGTAGAGAGAGAGAGTGAGTGAAATAATGGCATAAAGCATTAGTTATTGGGTTAACTGTACCTCCTGGTCCTTCTCTCAGAGGACTCACTAATCTCACTATCTGCTGTGGGAAGACAGCTCTAAAGATGCACCATCCACATACTCCTTATATTCACAGAGCTTCTCCTCCACTGTTCTTCTATCTCAGATATATGACTGAGATGAATCAGGCAGACCATGTGCTGGGGTCTCACAGGGTCCACTGGTGCATAACATTGTTGACTGGCTGGTTTTAAACAAGAAAATATCTTGCGGAGGATGGTTTTATAAGAAAAATAAGTCTTTAGTAGTGTGTGTTTTGTTACACTTGTGAATGTGAATTAATGTCATTTGTTGATGAAGGGACAGTGAATTTAGGATGACAAGCAGCAGACAAGCCTTGCAAATTCTTTTTGCACAATTTTCAGAAACACGAAGGACCTGGTTTAATATTAATGGTTTAGGATTTGGGCTACCTGCATAAAAGCAGCTCAGACTCTCTAATTATAGCTGACACGGTTCCTCTGCTCATAATACACATGCGTGTTCACCACACACACACTCCTCCTTCATGAATATTCATTCCTGTGATATTATCATACTCTGAGCGGTGACTCATTGTGCTTCACATCTGACTGACATGAACAAGATTGAAAGTGAGGGTCCTCATGAATATTCATATAGCCCTAACAAAAAAAGTAATTATGCATAATGTCAGAGGGAATATTTCGTAAATGTGAATGTAAAATGAAAGGAGGGGGTACAGCCATATTAACTTCAATTTGCTTCTCTAATGGTGGAGAACATTTAGCCCTGAAATAACCTCATAACAAAAATATACATAAACATGATTATAAATATATAATCATGTGTATCACATGAATACACACACAAACACGCACACACACACACACACACACACACACACACACACACACACACACACACACACACACACACACACACACACACACACACATACATACATACATACATGCATACATACATTTAGTTGGACAAGAATAGGGCTAAGAAAAAGCTGTTGCCATGCTTACACATCAAACAGTATGGCAATATCTGCAGTGCAGCATCTACCCTGCTGTATTAGATTTACAGCAACAGTGTCTGAAATGGAACATGGTGAGACTAGGAAATAACAGTGTTCCATCAAAGCTATATCTTTGGGGTGCTTAAAAAGCATGTGCATTGCAGGGACACACAAATCCTGGCAAAAAATGTAGACAGCTTCTGCCCTCCTTTGCTCTTTTATTCACTTTCTATCTCCTTGTGTCTTTACTCCGTTCCAAATGTATTATTCATTTAAGCAAGTTTTTCAGCTGTTATGATTGAATCCATTATCCGATACCCTGAACAAACTTTTCCGTTTTGACAGTGTCTTATGAACTCTTTCATTCATTATGGATTGAATTTGAGTATTTTTAAGGACAAATCACTAGTTTCATTTACTTATGGGCTAGATGTCGCTTTAACGTCTTGAGCTAGCAGAATGCTATCTGATTGTGTATGCAAATTCCATTTGATCACATAGATGTGTCTCCAGAAAACAAACACAAATCTGATCTACTATTCCTGTGCAATACGCAAATATCCATCCGTGTTGATGCTAATGGCGGTCAGTAGAATTTTGCTGCCCTTGATGTGGCTCATTAAAACTAAAAACAGCAGGCGGCTAAAATTGTTTATCCATGATTGCTCGCTCACATGTGGAATACAAGGCTCACCCACTTCCATATATGCTGACATTAGTCTTTTTGGAAGAAGAAGTTTACGCCTGTGCCCTCAACAACTGGATGCATTTACATTTGTTGCATCTTGCATCTCAAACCACCTCCTGAGGTTATTGAGCAATCAGATTTCTACCCATCTTGAATGCGCCTTAGAGGGCAGTTACACTTGTTTTGTTTTTTGGGTTTTTTTGGGGGGTTTTTTCTCCATGATGTGATTCAACCAGTATCATTCAACCAATAAAAACTCATGAAGTGACCAAGTGTAAATACCACTTATATAACAATATGCATGCCAAATACACCATACTTTCCTAGAAACAATTAAAGTGTAAATCACATGCAAATATTTAATGTCCCCCTGTAGTCAATCATTTTGTCCCTTAAAACTCATCTTTGATCACCAAAATTACATATTTCAATGTGTTTTTTTCCTGTGAAAAATGATTAATGCCTTAAAATAGTTGAATGTAACTCTACACCCTCTGAACCATGAATATGCAAATTAGCCCCACCTCCACTCACTCACACAAGCTCAGAGATCCACTCACCCAACTTTACTCAAGTTACTGTAGTAAACGCTGCACAATGGTATCGCTCTTTACGATGTCTGACACATAACAGTAATTAATATGGTTATCCCTTTGCTTGATTGTTATCAAACAGCTAATAATGTGTAGCTAATGTTACACAAACCATGTTCCCATTCACCATCTCAGTCTGCCTTCTAATCAGCATCCTTATAAACGCTTTGAACAACTAGAACGGCAGTGGAGAAAGACGTATAGTTCATCATAACATCATAATATACATAATAAACATAATTCATCTGCTATATTGCTAAATGCACACAATTTTTCATATCAACAGAAAAATATACCGGGATAACCTGGCTTCTCTTGAGACTCCCTTGCTTCGCAGCAGTTAATGATATGCTAAACCCCACCCACACGTTGACGCGACTGGTTACAAGGTAGTTTGTGATGTAATAAACACCGTCGATTTCAAATCACGTTGAAAAATCTTTGGTTCTTATGAACTTGCACATGGTTTGTCTTAAAGCATATTAAAAACACCACATAGACTTTTAAACAACATTAATAACTTTTTCATTTTCCATAGGGTCTTTAACAACCAAATCTATTGTCCTTGAAGATTTTATTTACCAGTGTACTGATGAATGGCTCAATATGTTATGCTCATCAGGCTGGTTAAAAGCACCTTGACAGGCCAAATAGTCAAATATTTATTCATGTAAATCCAAAATCAAGCCTATATTTTCCGCCAGACTTTAATGAAAATCTTTGCTGAGGCAGATGCTGGCAGACTGGAACAGAAAACAAAGGCTGTTTTTAAAATAACTGTGCAAAGAGAAGCCAGGAACAATAGCTGGGTGCCCTAAAGTCTACTGAACATGGATCTAACAAGAAACCAATTTATACTACTCCCAGAATCTCCTCTACTTTCTTTTGTCAACAAAATGTAGTCCAGGCTTTCTGCACTGTAAATACCAGTATAAAGAAAAAAGGTTTTAAAGGGTATCATTATACAAACAGGGTCTTTAAATAACTGCACTCTAAAAAATGCTGGGTTAAAAACAACCCAAGTTGGGTTGAAAATGGACTAACCCCAGTGATTGGGTTGTTTTGACCCAGCGATTGGGTTGTTTTAAGCAAACATTTAACCCAACCGCTGGGTTAAAACAACCCATTTACTGGGTTACAACAACCCAGGGTTAGTCCATTTTCAACCCAACTTGGGTTGTTTTTAACCCAGCATTTTTTAGAGTGTAGCTTTTTATTCCTGGGGATTGTATTTAGGCTTCAAAATTCATTCAGTTGTTCATTTGTGAAAATTCTCTTGATGGACAAAAGGTGTACAACTTTTGTTGAACACAGAGCTTATATTTTGCGATAATGAAGTGGTGCCGGTATGACGTCAGAACCTGGAAGTGTAATTCGCTGCTGCATGGTTTCTTTGAGATTTTCCTATGGGGTTTTATAATGTTTTTGTTTTTTTATTTATGTATAAAATAAAGGCTGTGGTAAACTTGACTATACTTTGATGGCCACTGGGCACGCGCACATCAATACTGTGTCATTTAATTACTGTATTTGCATTATTGTAAGGGTACACTCTAAAAAATGCTGGGTTAAAAACAACCAAAGTTGGGTTGAAAATGGACTAACCCAGCGATTGGGTTGTTTTAATCCAGTAAATGGGTTGTTTTAACCCAGCGGTTGGATTAAATGTTTGCTTAAAACAACCGCAGCATTTTTTAGAGTGTAGGTTTAGGGTTGGGGTAGACGTTAATAAAACACAATCTGGTAAGTAGCAAATTTATTTATTGTTTTTTTATGAGTGTGCAAACAGCTATAAAGTGAATCTTTTCAATTCTCATACAGTAAAACATTTGAGCTCTTAGGAGCGCTCTTATCAACTGAACAACAGGAAGGAAGATTTATTTATTACAGATTTATTTGCATTATTAATTCTGTAGGAACAATTTTCCTTCTTAATGGAATCAAAAACTAGCCACTGTCCATATGCACATGACATTAAAACGCTTCAGAAATCAATGCCAATGATGTCATCAAAAAGCTCCCAGCTGGTGAATGTTCCTTTCATTACACTCTGTTGTAAAAGCTCGTCACTCTCAGTCATGCATCAAAGCATTTGTTCTCAATGCTCTCTCCACTGGCCTGCTCTTTTAATTATCGGTTAATGAGACAAATGCTTTGTCAGATATACTTGGGATCAAATTATGACATCGGGCGTAGTGCACAAGGGACTGTCCTAGACCGCATGATACCTGCTTAACCCCAAGAAAGGGGATGAGTGGATTAGCCCTCAGACAAGCTCCTAAAATTAGCCCTCTGTCCAGTCTATCAGCTGTTGGATAAACAAGTTTAATTTTGTTTGGCAACATAATCCAAAACATAGCTTTAATTAATGGAAAATGAATGCAGCTTTAGCAGAAGTTAGGTTCTGTGAATGGACAGCGTGGTACATGTAGTAGCTTTACATACGTAACCTACACTCATTTTTACTGTTTATATTGTTTTAGGGGTGTTGCAATATACCGGTATTGACAATAAATGTCATATTTAAAAAATGAAATAAAGCCAATAATCATCTAGTGAAAATCTGGTGTCGCAATAATATTGAATGCAATAACTGATTTTATTTTAAGAAACAAGAGGAAAAATTTGATTGTTTCAAATAATCCAGTCATAGTTAACAATGTCGGGCATTGCTGTTTCAGTTATGTGAGATGAAGCTGAAGGGTGAATGAACACTGGTAAACTGAGGCACTTTGACAGAGGTAAAAAAAAAAAAAATGCTTCCCATATGGGATTCATGAGATGATACATTACATAAATATGCTATCATAGCTTGTAAGTATCGACATAAAACTGGTTTTATTTAAATGATATATATATTTTAAATGTATGTTAATTGATATATATATATATATATATATATATATATATATATATATATATATATATATATATATATATATATATAAATATAAATGATGTAAAAAGAAAACGTGATTCATCAGACCAGGTCACCTTCTTCCATTGCTCCGTGATCCAGTTCTGATGCTCACGTGCCCACTGCTGGCGCTTTCGGCGGTGGACAGGGGTCAGCATACCTTAATTTATACCAACAAACAAATTTTTGTAGGTTAAATCAGGTGAAAACTGCTCACAATTGCAGGTTACCACTTTTTACAGTGAAATTGCTTTAAAATATGTAAAACCTAAAAAGTTGTCTTAATGTGGAAAACAATTTTTTAACATCAGCACTGGAGCAGACCCAGTGTGTTTTACATATTTAATTTAAGAGAGCCCTGCAGGCATAACATGGTCTTCAGACAGCATCAGTTATTGTGCTATCCACTGAAATGCAGTGCTTCTGCAAGCGACAACTGTACTGTCCCTATAAAAAAACTGTGTCAAGACATTGTGATACACACAATCAAACTTGGACGCATCACTGTAATCTGGATTCAGAGGAAGCACACACACACGCACGCACGCACGCACGCGCGCACGCACACACACACACACACACATGTTGGTGCAACTACATTATGAGGACATTCCATAGGTGTAATGGTTTTTATACTGTACAAGCCGTATTTTCTATCCCCCTACACTACCTCTACCCCTAAACCTAACCATCACAGGAAACATTCTGCATTTTTACGTTTTTAATAAAACATTGTTTAGTGTGTTTTTAAAGCTATTTGAAATATGAGGACATATGAAATGTCCTCATAAACCACGTTTACGTTGTAATACCAGTGTAATACCCATGTCATCATGCATATTTGTGTCCTCATAAATCACAAAAACACACACACACACACACACACACACACACACACACACACACACACACACACACACACACACACACACACACACAATCCATTAGTATCAATCTTTCCATGGCTTTTGCCAGGCAGGGGATATGTCTGTGTTGTCTTCGTTGCTGAGATCTGTCAATGCTGTTGTGTGATTTGGTGAAAATCCTTCTGTGCTCTTGCTGTTTTGGTACTGTGAAACTCTCCAGTCTGCCAAAGCTATGATTTCAAACCTGCTCTTAACACAATTGTCATCTCAAAGACAAAAGGTTCTTGTCACAGCCGTGAGATGCAGCCACATCATAATTCAGTCACAGAGGCACAGTTGCATCCACAACCTGATGTGAGCTTTCAACGCCTTCCTTTAGAGGCGGATGCATTCTTTCTCTCCTCTTTTCTATTCAAGACCACCATATTGCCAGTCCTCAGCAGAAGACAAATTTCCACTTTCGTTCTTTTACCATTATTGCTGCTCTATTTTCCATTCTTATATGATTTCATAGTAAATAATTTTGCACATTCTGAATTGTGGTTTGTATTTTGTTATATATAGTTTATCCAAATACTGATAAACAGATAAAAACACTATATATAAACACACACACACACACACACACACACACACACACACACACACACACACACACACACAGGAGAACACAGATGCTGGATAACACTGAACCCAATTGCGGGGAGTCTGTTGCAGGTTTATTAAATGGTACAGGTGAGTAAACAAATCAACAATAGTACTGGAAATGATTTAGCTTGATGAATCACCAGGTCTCTTTTCATGACAGTCAGTGGGCGGAAGATAACAAGGGAGAAAACCACAATGGAGATCAACAATAGTGATACAGGTAGGTGATCTACAGGTAAGTGCAGAGGAGTCTGTGCAGGCTTTTTGGTTACAGACATGAGAAGAGACACTGACTACGACCAGAGTGAGTATTTGTGCAGTACGTGATTGCAGGTGAAATGAGGAACAGGTGTGGGCGTTTAATGGTCCAGAGAGAGAGAATGGCGTGTCGGTGAAGAGGGAGAGTGCGGTGTAGGTGTGACAACACTAGAATTTGAGGAAATGATTTGTTATTGTTACCCCATCATACTGTAGAAAAGGTCCAAATCATGTTAATCCTTGTGTGTCATTTTTGCTGTAACAGGAAGGATTATGTGGAAAAATGTTGGGCACAGCTCAATATTATGTTTTTGATAATAATTAAAATATGTATTTCTTACTACAATTAATTAAATATACATTTAGAAAAAAATATAAAAAAATCTAATCAAATGTTTGATTTTAATTGTTAGATACAATAAAGAAGGTCAAAACCTTTGTGGTAGGACAGCCCAAAATCCAAACCAGGCTCATTGGCAAAATGTGCCTTTGGCAATATTTCTTCAAAAATATGCACATTTCTTGTACGTTTTGTGACATTTTTTAAAGTAAAATGTCCTGTGAGTGGAGCTAAATGCACATTCAGTTCTATGCGAAACCGATGAACAAATATACATATATAAGGCACTCACTGTAGTTCAAGATTCAAGATTCAAGAGTTTTATTTGTCACATACACAGTTATATACAGAATATACCACCGGCAGTGAAATGTAAACAAGAGCAAAAGAAAGTAAAATAGTAAATAAAAGCACAGTCTTCGCGGAGCGACCTGAACGGCGACCGAACACGACGGCGCCATCTTGGAATGTGTGGTGCCGGTTTACCAGTTGAGCTACCAAGCAAGTTTACTACATCAGAAAAGCCATACATATGGAGCTAGGTATGTGATTAGTAGTTATGTATTGTGAAAGGAACCATGCAAAATAACTCTTTATTAATCAGTAATCTGACCCTGTATTTATACTTTAGGAGAAAGCGGGGCACAACCTAACGCTTTTTGACTGTCTCAATTTGTGTAAATCCACTTGGGGTTCAGATTTTTTAATTTTTTCCCACATTAATTTCACACATCTAGAGCAATTATGTGGTTTTGTTTCATTAATACGGTGTATACTTTTTTTCTTGATTTACACCAAAAGAATGGAAGTGAGGGGTACATTGTAACATGTGAGGGGCACATCACCATGTGACAGCTTAAAATGTTACCTGATATAATAAAAAAAATATCCGAACTAAAATATGTTGTCAATAAAATGCAATGATCAACTTTCTAATATAAAGTGGGGCTGGCATTTTTTATTCATTATAAATAAACAGATGTTTGAGTTACATAATAATAATGAGAAACAATAATAATTCATCATTTCTGAGCATTGATTCTTATTCACCTTTTTCTCATGGTTTCTCAATCGAATTCATAAAAGTATCAAGTGTAGTGTTAGTTCTGGTAGGACACGTTGGTCAAGCTCGCAGCAGCTGACTGTCAGCTGATCATGTCCACCTATAGAAATGCGATGCCTATCACAGCATGCATATACAAACCCGATTCCAAAAAAGTTGGGACACTGTACAAATTGTGAATAAAAAATGAATGCAATCATTTACAAATTTCATAAACTTATATTTTATTCCCAATAGAATATAGATAACATATCAAATGTTGAAAGTGAGACATTTTGAAATGTCATGCCAAATATTGGCTCATTTTGGATTTCATGAGAGCTACACATTCCAAAAAAGTTGGGACAGGCAGTAATAAGAGGCCGGAAAAGTTAAATATACATATAAGGAACAGCTGGAGGACCAATTTGCAACTTATTAGGTCAATTGGCAACATGATTGGGTATAAAAAGAGCCTCTCAGAGTGGCAGTGTCTCTCAGAAGTCAAGATGGGCAGAGGATCACCAATTCCCCCAATGCTGCAGCCAAAAATAGTGGAGCAATATCAGAAAGGAGTTTCTCAGAGAAAAACTGCAAAGAATTTGAAGTTATCATCATCTACAGTGCATAATATCATCCAAAGATTCAGAGAATCTGGAACAATCTCTGTGCGTAAGGGTCAAGGCCGGAAAACCATACTGGATGCCCGTGATCTTCGGGCCCTTAGACGGCACTGCATCACATACAGGAATGCTACTGTAATGGAAATCACAACATGGGCTCAGGAATACTTCCAGAAAACATTGTCGGTGAACACAATCCACCGTGCCATTCGCCGTTGCCAGCTAAAACTCTATAGGTCAAAAAGAAGCCATATCTAAACATGATCCAGAAGCGCAGGCGTTTTCTCTGGGCCAAGGCTCATTTAAAATGGACTGTGGCAAAGTGGAAAACTGTTCTGTGGTCAGACGAATCAAAATTTGAAGATCTTTTTGGAAAACTGGGATGCCATGTCATCCGGACTAAAGAGGACAAGGACAACCCAAGTTGTTATCAGCGCTCAGTTCAGAAGCCTGCATCTCTGATGGTATGGGGTTGCATAAGTGCGTGTGGCATGGGCAGCTTACACATCTGGAAAGGCACCATCAATGCTGAAAGGTATATCCAAGTTCTAGAACAACATATGCTCCCATCCAGACGTCGTCTCTTTCAGGGAAGACCATGCATTTTCCAACATGACAATGCCAGACCACATACTGCATCAATTACAACATCATGGCTGCGTAGAAGAAGGATCCGGGTACTGAAATGGCCAGCCTGCAGTCCAGATCTTTCACCCATAGAAAACATTTGGCGCATCATAAAGAGGAAGATACGACAAATAAGACCTAAGACAGTTGAACAACTAGAAGCCTGTATTAGACAAGAATGGGACAACATTCCTATTCCTAAACTTGAGCAACTTGTCTCCTCAGTCCCCAGACGTTTGCAGACTGTTATAAAAAGAAGAGGGGATGCCACACAGTGGGAAACATGGCCTTGTCCCAACTTTTTTGAGATGTGTTGATGCCATGAAATTTAAAATCAACTTATTTTTCCCTTAAAATGATACATTTTCTCAGTTTAAACATTTGATATGTCATCTATGTTGTATTGTGAATAAAATATTGAAATTTGAAACTTCCACATCATTACATTCTGTTTTTATTCACAATTTCTACAGTGTCCCAACTTTTTTGGAATCGGGTTTGTATAAGCTCCCTCGGTATTATCAGCTGCTATCGCGTTCTCCGGAGTTAATTACCTCCTCCATCCCCAGCTCTTCCTCTCAGTCAGGATTTGGCATTCTGATTCCCTCTGAATCAGACTAAATTCCCAAATTAGGTTGTACATTTTAATGTTGACATTAATGCTATCTGCAATACATTGTTGGTTCTGTTCTATTTACCCTAGGGGGGTTTATCACTGCTCTCGCTGCTCTTATCCATGCTAGGCTGCATGGATGCATAGGGAGTTCTTGCCCAGAACAGAACCATACCCCCAATCTAAACTATATGCTAATTGTCTATCATCTTTGACGATAGTGGTTCTGACAGAAATAAAATAGAATAGCATAGTTCTAATTGGGGCACATTGTAACGCAGTGTTACAACATGTCCCACCTGTACAACTGGGATTTAAACCCATTTAACACTAGAACCGACAGGGGTCGCTGCATATCTAAAACCGCCAGTGGGAAAAATTTACCCATGCACATGATTACTGTTTTGATACGGCTAAAAAACGTAATATGTCACTGTATGAAGCCACTGTCTTCACAAAGTAATGTATAGAGTCATGAAATTATTATTTTTAGTCCTGTTGTTTTGTGCTATTTTAAGCAGGCTACACTAATCACTTTTTGGTGAATATAGGCTAAATCAGCATATCAGGAAATAAATACATATCTGGGTGGTGTAATATTATAATAAAATGTCATTAATCACATATTAAGATAACCCATGTTATTTAAATGACTAAAATACCCTAAATAGACAATAAAGAGCAACAATCCACAGCACTATGTATGACAAAGGATGACATACAATGTACATGTGTAACGACAAATTTGACCCGCTGGCACTTATAGGCATAAATGCTCCGTTTTTAAATCTGATTTTATATTCTTCTTTTTTTAAATAAATAAATAACAACAGGGGATTGTAAATAACACAGTTTTAGTAAAAGTCAGTGTTATGTGAGACTTGGATATTTTATTAAAACTCTGTTATGTACATTTGAAAAACAGCCATGGGTTAATTTTACCTTGTGACGGTTCTAGTGTTAAAAGCATTAAAGAACTATCTCAATTCTTAAATAACAGATATAAGATTAAAATATATCAGTGTGGCAAGCAGTCGAGGCCGGGGGACCGTGAGAACGGGGCGAGGCCGGTGGCTGCACTGCCTCGTGTCTCACGGAGGAGCTTGGATGCATAAAAGGAGGAGTGACGACAGTGAAGGATGAGAGAGGACCAGGCCTGGACTTTATGTTATGTTTCATTTATGTTATATTATGTGTGTGCGTGGCGACCATTCATGAGTGGCTGCCCACGTTTCTTTCAGTTTGTGTTTATTTATTAAAGTTGCTGAATGTTCGCCGGTTCCCGCCTCCATCTTCACATAACAAAGAACTGTTTTACAATCAGATTTGTCTAATTTTAAATAAACCGATGAAAAATTAACTTCAGTTAGAAATTTTTGCTACGGTTAAATAAATGTTCAGTGATATCTTCCAAAGATTTTTTAATTTTGCCGCAATTTTTTCTTTATATAGTGTTGATATGGCAACTAAATACACAAAGTTTTGTCATGATGGCATGTGTGGAAAGTTTTAAACCAAGTGTGTTACAACTAACCCTGCATTAGGTTGTGCCCCGCTCACCCACTTTATTTTAAGGTGATGTAGTTACATTGTACTTACTCAAACTGTAAGTACTGAGTAATATTAACTATGTACTTGCTATAGAGTTACGGTTTAGTGTTTGGTTTATTGTTAGTTATTTGTAATTTGGCATAATTTACTGCTATTACTATACTAAGTACATGCAACGTGTAACTACGTGTAAAATAAACTGTTACCACTGGTGCTGGTGCAAGTGTTCAACTCACCTTTAATGGTAAACACCAACTGACTAGTGGTAGCCAAGTAATTTCATTTTGAGACCCTATTTATATATATATATATATATATATATATATATATATATATATATATATATATATATATATATATATATATATATATATATATATATATATACCCCTTATATACCCCCTTTCATCAAATGCATTGCTATTAATGAGAAATCACAAAACAGAAAACAATAACTGGAATTGAATTGAACCTGAATGTCCTCAGTTTGGAGTAGCAAGATAGCTAATTAAAATGTGTTATTGCCTCAAATTGGAATGCCATATATTAACCCTCCTTCTGTATTCTGAGGTTTAAGCAAAGAGTCAGAGCAAATATTGTGGAGGATTATATAATATGAAGTGATATAATTCAGCATTTCTCTGAAGTCTTCAGATTCATCTGATAGCCATCTGTTATCAGCAGTCTGGTTGAGCTCTAGCTTAGTGGGCAAATTCATCGCTCAGTTTGAATTTTGATTCAACTCTTAGGTGAGGGGTCCTGATGGCTCCTCCAGTGCCTTATTTAGACATTTTTATCGCTGCTTAGGGTAAAGAAACAGAGATAAAGTGAGAAAGATGCATCTCTGTTTCCCCACCACAGAGACATGTTGTCTTTTAAGCAAATGCAAATTTTCCTCAGTTGCTTGCACTGAAAATCCACATGCGAGAGATTTTTTTTTTTCTTGCCAACAATTATTTACTGTAATCAGTAAAATCAGTATTTTTTTGCCATTTATGCAGTATTCATGCATGGTTAAGTTTGTCTTTTCTATCTATGAAATCAAGGCCAAATGAACATGAATCAATCTTTCAAGAAATAGATAAGACTGTACAAACAAATGGTGAAATGGTGAAAATGTGGTAGATGGTTTACATGAAAATAATGCAGTGAGCAGTAACATAAAACAGATGGGGAGTGCTAGTGGTCGTTGACTGAATTTTGTTGTCTTCTGTAAAGCTGCTTTTATACATAATTTAACCCTACATTCACTGTTTTTGTATTGTTCTGCTTGTCAAACAAGTTGTCATAAATATTTCATACTGGTCTGTTCTCTAGCCAAAACTATGAGGCTGTGTTTTTGAAGACTTTAGAGATATATCAATAGTGATGTTACTCTTGAAAGAGTAACTGAGTAATTGTCTGGCATATTCTCCATTGGTTTAGTGCTAATTATTTCTGCTTGAAGAATGGAACTCCAGAGGATAAGCACAAGCACAATAAGCAAATGTTGATGAAAAACAAAAAATGTCTGCATTTATTATACTGCGAGCAGGGATGCAATCGCTCAGCTAAACCCATTTGTGCTTTATGCACAGGGCTGGTAATGGGAAATGAGTTGAGATAGTGCAAACATATTGCATAAATCTTATGAACCAGACATTTTGTGCAACATCTTGTCTCAGGGGCAATTTGCCTCTAGTGTTTGAGTTCTCTTAAAGTGCAGTGAAAATCCAATTGCTTAAATATAACAGGTTCCTAAGTGCCATTTGGGGCTAAATGTAATCTAGGGTGTAAAGATGCATTATGTGTCGGCATGCATCTGAGTAAGCCATCTGACATGCTGTCTGTTGCATGCTGTCAGAAGATTATCTATCTGTCAAGGTGGAGCCAAGGTCAAGACAGCACACATGTTCACAGGAGGTTGCACAAACAAGACAGGACCGAGGGGACGTTCCATGATTGGTTTGCATGTGAAGAAAAACAGTGTCGTGCCCTGAGAGCCATCATGTCCATCTGTGACATACAGATCTTCGTTTGGCAACTTCCTTTCACACTCTTGTGTCTCTGAACAACAGCCAGAGGAGTTGGACGGGATAGCTGTGAATAGATATACCTACAAAATTCAGTTTGACCTTTTTAAAATTATATAAAAAATATTAATTGGAACGATGCATTACAAATTAGTGACATGGACAGAAACTGTGAAATTGTTGAACTGAGACAATTGAAAACCACTGAAAAAAAATATAAAAAAATATACACAACTGTTAAAATTTAGACAAAATAGTAGGCTCAATTCAGATATCCATCAACTAATGACAAAGAGAGATTTTGCTTTGAAAAAGTCATTGCTTACAAAAACACAGACAGATGTTCTAAGCTTTAAATCTTTAAGAAATAAAGTATGAAATGAGAAAGGCTAAAACTGCCTATTTTGAGCAACTAAATGCAGAATCAGGAGGAAATAGCTCATCTCTTTGGAAGTGCATTAGCAAACATTCTAAACGAGAAGGTATGTATAGAAAACCATTGTTGGAGCTGAATATAAATGGAAGACTTTGCTAATGAATTTAACAGATATTTTACCCAGTCTGTGGAAGAATTTGCTATATGTTTTGAAACTGTACAATTGCCTTAATATGCAATAAAAGACACTCATCCTTTCATATCTCTGAGGTTGATGAAGATAATATACTCCAAATTATGAATCAATTAAATAATTTAAGGCCTAAGGATATATTTGGAATGGATACAGAATTTGTTAAAAAAAATATATAGTGCTTGTTTGCTAAAGACCTTGGTAAATTTGATAAATTCATCTATTAGAGAAAGTAAATTCCCCTCAGATTGGAAAATGTCTAGGTTACGTATGTAACCCTCGTTCCCTGAAGGAGGGAACGGAGACGTACGTCGGAACTGACTGACGAATTGGGGATAATTTTCAGAGACCAATCTACTTTGAGTGTTTACAAACGAGCCAATGACCGTTGGCATGTGGTCGCAGTGTGGGTATAAATACGGAAGTGGAATACTGCATCCTCGCTTTTCTGCTGAGGAGCCGAACTAGTGACTCTGTCCTTCAGTGGAAGCACAGCACCTGGCGACGGGACGTACATCGCTGTTCCCTTCTTCAGGGAATGAGGGTTACATACGTAACTGAGACGTTCCCTTTCAGTCGGTCACGTTCGACGTACGTCGGAACTGACTGACAAATTGGGGATCCTACCAACACGCCATGAATGCTGGTCCTTCCAGCGCTCTGCATGAGCTCACTGAACTGCCCCCATATTGGAGCGGGAAGTTAGGGCTCTAAGTAGAGAAGGTCAGTCACTGCTGTTCCTGCAAGACCCACTCAGTGTGACTATTGGACAACGCTGGGAAAGTGTGATGTCTCTGGAGATGGAACGCTGCGGGGCCATGTCCTTCAATGGAAGGAGAGGTGGCAGATTACACATAAGGACTAACCTAGCAGGGTAATGCGACATATGGCGGTCTCTGGGGTGGTTCCAACCTGGTCCCAGGGGGGAAAGAACACCTCCAGAGACGACAGAGCGGGCTCTGTCAAGGGAAAGACATGGGGGGCTAGCCGAGTAGGGTAGCTGGTACCATGGAGGAATACACATATGGGGTTGCCATAGAAACCGCTACATATGGACACCCAGCCTACACACATGTTCCACAAGCATATGGGTGCAGGCCTGGCGTCAGATGGCCGCAACGTCTGACACCACGAGGGGTGGTGGAGGAGCTCGACAGGGTTAGCCATTTCTGGGGAACACAACTGGAGACAATAAACGCATGTATCCAGCCCAGAGGGCGGGAATGTCATTGCAAGCCGACACTTAGAACGGGCACTTAGTGCTACTGGCCACTGGGGGCGAGTACACGGGAAGATACCGGGTCTACACGGAGACTATAGAATCTAGCAAACGTGTTAGGTGTCGCCCAGCCCCCAGTTACACAGTTGCATCGCCAGATCACAGACCGCTCCACTGGGAGGATCTCCACGTACCCCTTATCCTGAGTGTAGTGAGGACGGAGGAGCCAGTCGATCGGTTTCTGCTGTTGTAAGGCGCCATCCACAACTTTGTGAGCTCCTGATGCACTTCCAGGAAGAATGGCACCGGGGCGGGGCACTGAGAACCAGTCATCCAACCGCGGTGGAGAGTTCCACCCGAGCCCAACATTTGTGGCGGCCCGGGAAAGCATAGCCGTGAGCTCTGGATCAGGCATGGGCAACGCAGCCGAGTCTTCATCTGCAGAGGACATTAGCTCGTCCCCCGATGCAGCAATCAAGATCATATCCTCAGCTGGAGCCCCAAAAGGAACAACTGGCCCTCCATGGGGAGGACCAGCACGCTCTCTCGGAAGCTCCACCGGCCCAGCAGAGGGGGGAAGGTCCCGAGGGGCCTGTTGACCCATCGGGGGTGCCCTCACTGTAACCCTCAGGTCTCCACCAAAGCTATCAGCCAAAGTAGCAGGCCTCTACTTTGCAGTGGGAGGACCACTAGATTGGGGGATAAGCAATGGGACTCCTCCCTTTTGAGGTAATGGAGCCTAGACCGTAGGACCGCAATGGTCATGTTCCTGCAGTGGAAACATGAGTCATTCACAAACACTGCCTCAGCGTGCTGAGCACCCAAACACGTGAAACAACGATCGTGACCGTCAACTGGGGACAGAAAACAACTGCATTCAGAAACACACGATTTGAATGACATCTTGAAAAAGTTGCAGTGTTGCTCTTTTAGAAAAGGAAACTGCTCTTATCGGTGCCGAGGCACACAGGGGAAATGGCCGCAGCTCACAGCAGTTCAAGGGTGCAAGCTCGCTGTGAGCACTCAATGGAGAACGCCCAGCGAGCTGTGAAAACAGCTGTTTTGTGTGTGTTTCACACTCGCGGCCGCCGCTGTAATGTGCCGTCTCACCAACACCGTGACAGAACGATCCTCTCCTGAACCGCAGCAAAACACTCTTTGTAGGAACACACTGACTTGCAGCAATGTTTGGCTCCAATGTAGAAAAGAGAGGATGCAGTATTCCACTTCCGTATTTATACCCGCACTGCAGGTGGAGCGATGACCGCATGCCAATCATTGGCTCGTTTGTAAACACTCGAAGTAGATTGGTCTCTGAAAATGATCCCCAATTCATCGGTCAGTTCCGATGTATGTCGAACGTGACCGACTGAAAGGGAACTTCTATTATAACCCCAATTTTCAAGGCGGTTTGGTAGCTGAACAACTTATCAACTATCTAATGTATTATTGTAATGTAGTATTCAACAGAAATGGCAAACTGCTATCTCACAGAATTTATTAAGTGAGCTTTAGATAATGGTAATGTGGTTGGTGCAGTATTTTTAGACCTTAAAAAGGCGTTTGATACTGTGAATCATGAAATACTCCTGCATAAATTAAATGTTTAGTTTCTATCAGCAGGCAATCAATTGGCTTAGATCATATTTAGAATCTTGAGATCAGTGTGTCAAGAGAAATAATTCAAGATCATCTTTACAAAACAATGAGATGGGTCTCCCTCAAGGGTCAATTTGAGGTCCACTGTTGTTCTCCTTGTACCAAATTGTTGTACAGAAACTAAATGTCAGTTATGTGCAGATGACAGTCATTTATGTATCAGCACAGATTGCACGCTTAGCTGCAGATATATTAACAAATGAAATGACTAGTGTGTCACAGTGGCTGCAAAACAACTGTTTGACATTGTATTGTTCAAAATTTTCAATTAGAAGGAAGGAAATGAATGGCTTAATAATTAAGCTCAATCAAAAGGCAATAGAGATAATTAATGATTTTAAATATTTAGGTGTTATTTTAGATTCTCAATGAAAATTTGATGTGCATGTAAAAAGGTTGTGTAGAACCATCAGAACAAACTTGAATTGTTTTTATATGAGTAGGCCGTATATATCCCTAAAAGCAGCTAAGTTATACATGCATCCAATGGTCTTTTTTACATTTATCTTATTGTGTGACTGTCTGGAGTCTCGACTATCAAGCCTGTTATAGATCTCTATATAAACAAACGCTAAAAGTCTTGGACAAGAAACCAATTAGATGGCATCATTGTAATATTTTACAAAAATATAGTTTGCTTAGCTTTGAAAATGTTATACATTTGTCTCTTAATGGTTTTTAAAAGTATAAATAATCTTGCTCCAGATATCATATGCCAATTAATAACAAAACAGCGTGATAAGGGTGCAACTAATCAGAATTGCATAGTAACGAAGAGGAAAACTAAATTTGCACAATCCACATTTTCAGTTCAAGGTACACTGCTTTGGAACAGCCTGCCAGTTGAACTAAAAATGCAAACAGAGTTAAAGATTTTTCTAAAAATCTAGAAAAGTGGTTCAGACAAAAGCAAGTTTGTGAACATTGATGTTTGAACACAGTCTTAGCTTTCTTTTATTTTTATTTTCATTATTATTATTATTATTATTATTATTATTAAATATATAATTTTTGTGTGTGTGTGATTGTTTTATTGTTGTTTAAAAAAAAGCGTAACCAGGGAAAGGTGCTGCAAATTAGCCTTGGGCTAGAAGCCTGTCTGTAGAGCATCGACTGCTTGAAATTGTAGCAATATCCCTGTCAAATGAACAAATAAATTATATATATTCAAGATTCAAGATTCAAGAGTTTTATTTGTCACATACACAGTTATATACAGAATATACAACCGGCAGTGAAATGTAAACAGGTCCGCTCCATGGACAGTGCAAATTCACAGTTAAAAACACGAGGAAGAAATTATAATAGAAATAGGATTAAAAAAGTACTATCTATATATATATATATATATATATATATATATATATATATATATATATATATATATATGTCTATATCTGTAGAATTATAAATAATCAAGTCAAGAGAAAAAAAAGGTAACAAATAAGGATAAAGTGGAATAAAATAATTGAAGTAGACTTTGCAGTGAGTAAACTGTAGACTTATAAATATGTGGTTAACAAATGTATAAGAGTATAATGTGCAAACAGGTTTATAACAGGTTGTTACACAGTAACAACAAGAACAGAAAGTGCAGTGCAATGTCAGTGTATCGATGTTTATCCTGACGTGAAGTCACGTGATGTTAAGTTCAGGAGTCTGATGGCCTGGGGGAAGAAGCTTCTCCTGAGTCTCTCAGTTTTGGCCATCAGGCTTTGGAAGCGCTTACCAGATGGCAGCAGCGTGAAATGAGGGTTTGCAGGGTGATTAGAGTCCTTGATGATCTTGGTAGCTCTACCTTTGCAGCGTTTGGTGTAGACGTCCTGCAGAGACGGGAGAGCTGACACTGAGATACGCTCGGATAAGCGCACTACTCTTTGCAGGGCTTTGCGGTCATGACTGGTGCTGTTCCCATACCACGCTGTGATGCACTGAGTTAAAACACTTTCTATCGCCCCTAAATAGAAAGTTTTCAGGATAGCTGGTGAAACCCTGAATTTCCTCAGCTGGCGCAGGTGGTACAGTCTTTGCCTGGCTTTTTTCACCTGTGTCTGAATGTGAGCAGTCCAGGTCAGGTCCTCGGAGATGTTTACTCCCAGGTACTTGAAGCTGCTCACTCTCTCTACTGGTGACCCGCTGATCATGAGGGGGGAGTATGTCCGTTGCTGTCTCTTCCTGAAGTCCACAATCATTTCTTTGGTCTTGCCAACATTCAGAGAGAGACAGTTGTCCTGGCACCATGATGTTAGATGCTCCACCTCGTCCAAGTATGCCGTCTCATTGTTGTTGGAAATGAGGCCCAGGACAACAGTATCATCAGCAAATTTGATGATAGAGGTGGAGCTGTGTGTGGACAAACAGTCATGCGTGTAGAGAGAGTAGAGAAGGGGGCTCAGGACACAGCCCTGTGGAGCTCCCACACTCAGGGTGATGGAGGAGGAGGTGGACTGGCCTATTCTCACCACCTGAGGCCTGCCAGTGAGGAAGTCCTCAATCCAGTGGCAGAGAGAAGGATTCAGGCCGAGATCCAGGAGTTTGGAGGTTAGCTTGGTGGGAACTATGGTGTTAAAGGCTGAGCTATAGTCAATAAATAGCAGTCTTACGTAGTTCCCACTTTTGCTGTCGATGTGAGTGAGGGAGGAGTGGAGGACATGAGAGATGGCATCTTCAGTCGATCTATTGGGACGATAGGCAAACTGAAGAGGGTCCAAAGTGCCAGGAATGAAGGCGCAAATGGTGTTTTTAATGAGTCTCTCAAAGACCTTCATGACTATAGGCGTGAGAGCCACTGGACGATAGTCATTTAGGCAAGAGGGCTTACTGTTCTTAGGGACAGGGATGATGGTGGATTTTTTTGAAGGAGGTGGGGACCACAGATGTAGCGAGGGACTCATTAAAGATAGATGTAAACAACCCAGCGAGCTGATCAGCACAGGACCGCAGAACACGACCTGAAATACCATCCGGCCCGGCAGCTTTCCTGACGTCCACACGCTTGAGTGCTCTCCGAACTTCATCCTCTGAGACAGAGATCACGTGATTGTTGCTGCTCTGAGTAATTTCTCTAACGCGCCACTTGGCGGAGTCGCGCTGTTACGCGTTACAGTCAAAGCGGCGTGAGAAAGAGTTTAACTCGTTCACGAGCAACGGATCAACGCTTGCCTCTGCAGAGGATTTAGATCCAAAGGAGCAGATGGACCTCAGACCTTGCCACATGCGCCGCGAGTCGTTGAGTTGGAAATGAGACTCCACTCGGTCTTTATAACGGAGTTTTGCGGCTTTAACTGCTCGTCTGAGAGCATAGCAGGACGATCTGTATTCATTCATATTCCCTGAATGGAGACCGGCGTTGTAAGCAGCAGTGCGTGCGTTCACTGCCGAATTGAATTGTCCACCCACGGTTTCTGATTTGAGAAGGACGTTATTGTTATTGTTTGCGTGGCTTGCTCTGTAAGCGTGTTGATGAAGCAAAGCGCCACGTCTGTGAACTCGTTTACGTCAGCTGAACTCGCTCGGAACATGTCCCAGTCTACATCCTCCAGAGCTGCCTGTAGCGCGGTCTCTGAGTGGGGTGACCAACGCTTAACTTCCCGCCTCACCGGGGGTTCCTGGAGGAGCTTTTGTTTGTATTCGGGAGTGAGGAAAATGGCGGCATGATCCGATTTGCCAAACGCTGGAAGTGACCGCGCTTTATAGGCGTTCTTAAATGGAGAGTAGCAGTGATCCAGTGTGTTTGCTCCTCGTGTGGGGCAGGAGACGTGCTGATGAAAGTTTGGCAGGACTTTCTTTAGGTTTGCTTTGTTAAAATCGCCCGCGACAATGAATGCCGCGGCCGGGATGTTGGTTTATGAAGCCGCTGGCAACATCATGAAGGCCAGATAAAGCCAGCGCTGTGTCTGCCTGCGGTGGAATGTAAACGGCGGTCGCGACAACCGCAGAAAACTCCCTCGGCAGATAGAATGGACGGCAAATGATTGTTAAATGTTCCAGATGAGGCGAGCAGGACCGCGAGAGAATGGTGATGTTCCTGGGATCGCACCATTTCTTGTTGATCATGAAACACACTCCACCGCCTTTGGATTTACCGCCTCGGCTGTTCTGTCCATCCGAAAAACAGAGAAGTTCTCCGACGGCGTCACAGCTGTGTCCGGGACCGCGGGCGTGAGCCATGTTTCGGACAAACAGTAGATATTACAGTCTCTCATGTCCCGTTGAAAACTTATCCTGGCTCTAAGATCGTCCATCTTATTATCCAAGGATTGAACATTTGCTAGAAGAATGCTCGGAGAGGAGGTCTGAATGCCCTTTTCCTCAGTCTGTTACGGATACCAGCGCGTTTCCCACGGTGTTTCTTGATTCTTCGCTGTCGGCTCTGTCCATTGTTCAACTCGGCGTTGCGAAGAATCTCAGATGGCCACAGAGGATCGGCGAAAGTGTCCTGAAACAGTCCAGTGTAGAGGTAACCAATGTCCAAAAAGAGTTTTGCTGTCGTAGTAGATCAATGCAGATGATAAGTTTGTAAAAACTGAGAGTAAAAGAAAGTAAAATAGTAAATAAAAGCACAGTCTTCGCGGAGCGACCTGAACGGCGACCAAACACAGCGGCACCATTTTAGTTGATATATATATATATATATATATATATATATATATATATATATATATATATATATATATATATATATATATATATATATATATATATATATCTGACTGTCTGGAGTCTCGATATTTTTTTCTTTTTTTTTTTTTTTTTTAAATGAGTGACTGAGTGACTCATCCTACTGAATTTTTAGCTCGAAAGAGCTACTGCTACTATATGCTACTATACTATACTATATTACAAACCCGATTCCAAAAAAGTTGGGACACTGTACAAATTGTGAATAAAAACAGAATGCAATGACGTGGAAGTTTCAGATTTCAATATTTTATTCAGAATACAACATAGATGACATATCAAATGTTTAAACTGAGAAAATGTATCATTTTAAGGGAAAAATAAGTTGATTTTAAATTTCATGGCATCAACACATCTCAAAAAAGTTGGGACAAGGCCATGTTTCCCACTGTGTGGCATCCCCTCTTCTTTTTATAACAGTCTGCAAACGTCTGGGGACTGAGGAGACAAGTTGCTCAAGTTTAGGAATAGGAATGTTGTCCCATTCTTGTCTAATACAGGCTTCTAGTTGCTCAACTGTCTTAGGTCTTCTTTGTCATATCTTCCTCTTTATGATGCACCAAATGTTTTCTATGGGTGAAAGATCTGGACTGCAGGCTGGCCATTTCAGTACCCGGATCCTTCTTCTACACAGCCATGATGTTGTAATTGATGCAGTATGTGGTCTGGCATTGTCATGTTGGAAAATGCAGGTCTTCCCTGAAAGAGACGACGTCTAGATGGGAGCATATGTTGTTCTAGAACTTGGCTATACCTTTCAGCATTGATGGCCTTTCCAGATGTGTAAGCTGCCCATGCTACACGCACTCATGCAACCCCATACCATCAGAGATGCAGGCTTCTGAACTGAGCGCTGATAACAACTTGGGTTGTCCATGTCCTCTTTAGTCCGGATGACATGGCGCCCCAGTTTTCCAAAAAGAACTTCAAATTTTGATTCGTCTGACCACAGAACAGTTTTCCACTTTGCCACAGTCCATTTTAAATGAGCCTTGGCCCAGAGAAAACGCCTGCGCTTCTGGATCATGTTTAGATATGGCTTCTTTTTGACCTATAGAGTTTTAGCCGGCAACGGTGAAGGCACGGTGGATTGTGTTCACTGACAATGTTTTCTGGAAGTATTCCTGAGCCCATGTTGTGATTTCCATTACAGTAGCATTCCTGTATGTGATGCAGTGCCGTCTAAGGGCCCGAAGATCACGGGCATCCAGTATGGTTTTCCGGCCTTGACCCTTACGCACAGAGATTGTTCCAGATTCTCTGAATCTTTGGATGATATTATGCACTGTAGATGATGAAAACTTCAAACTCTTTGCAATTTTTCTCTGAGAAACTCCTTTCTGATATTGCTCCACTATTTTTGGCTGCAGCATTGGGGGAATTGGTGATCCTCTGCCCATCTTGACTTCTGAGAGACACTGCCACTCTGAGAGGCTCTTTTTATACCCAATCATGTTGCCAATTGACCTAATAAGTTGCAAATTGGTCCTCCAGCTGTTCCTTATATGTACATTTAACTTTTCCGGCCTATTGCTACCTGTCCCAACTTTTTTGGAATGTGTAGCTCTCATGAAATCCAAAATGAGCCAATATTTGGCATGACATTTCAAAATGTCTCACTTTCAACATTTGATATGTTATCTATATTCTATTGGGAATAAAATAGTGTCCCAACTTTTTTGGAATTGGGTTTGTGTATTATTATTATTATTATTATTATTATTATTATTATTATTATTATTATTATTATTGTTGTTGTTGTTGTTGTTGTTGTTGTTGTTGTTTGTGGTCAGCATGCTCAGCATGGTGCAATAAAAAAATTTAATCTGGTGACATGCAGAATTTAGAAATTATATATGAATTTCCACTTTAAATGAAGTGTCTTTAACTGCTATGTGTTAACATTTCAATTAATCATTTGATACTATGCACTTATTTTTACATATAGCATGTTGTATTTTAATAAATACCTGCATGTAATTATATCTGTAATTAATTTCTATAATTACATATATAATTACACTGTTAACCTAGCCTTGATCCTAACCATAACACAACCTCATCCTACCTCGATAACAGGAAATGGATTTTGAGATACAGCATGAACACAATAAGTACGTTGTACCAAAGTACTTTTTTGTGTTAGTGCATAGTAGTTAAATACACCTAATATAAACTGGGACCAGATGTTCTTACAATAGATGTTTCTATTTCTGTTTCATCCAGAAAATATATGTTGAGATTATAAAT